>JBBPLE010000183.1:32303-44145 GCA_038089675.1 Boletales sp. KT-2023b
CATGCATCAGCAACCCCCACCCAACGATGTGAGAGACACACTACCGACGCACTTCGGCCTTGACCCGCGCCTGCCGCCCAAACAGCTTTTCCCCCTCCGTCGGACTCTCCACCTCGCTCACCGTGCTCGACGCTCTCGGCAACGTCGCCCTCTCGGACGCTTCTCCTTCCTCCTCGTCATCGTCATCGTCGGACATATCGCTCCACACCTTTTTCGTCCTGGCTCGTCTGCGCACAAGTCAAAAAAACACCCCAACCCAACCCACCGGAACACATGACGCAAACTCACTTTTGCCCCTGCACGCGCACCCGTGTCGCCTTGCGCTTCGCAGGCGGCGACCGCCGCTTCACCTTCACCCCCACGCGTGCGTGTTCTGCGCACGCGTCCCTCTCTCCAACCAAAGCCACGCCACACACCTTGCCCGCCTTGGTGGTCCCCTTCATGTCCCGCAACCATTCCGTCGTCTCCTCGGACAGATACTGCGTCTGAATCACCTGCGACGCGTCTCAGAACGACCGGCCCCCCCCCTCTCCCACCTCGCTCGAACAGCGCACCTTCGCAACAGCCTCCGGACCCGGCAGCGGTCGCAGAATGTCCGAGGGCAGCTTGATATATTCGATCTCGTACCTCGCTGTACGTGTGCGATTCGACGTCCCGCACCGTCTTGGACTTGACGGCGAGATGGTACAGGGGCGCGATGTTGTCGGCCGTCGCGATCAAGTCCAGGTAAAAGTCGATGTACCTAATCTAGGCGATCAGCACCCTCACGGACGGCAAGGAAACCCCCACTTGGCCATCTCTTGCATGGTGTCGTGCACGGTCGAGAAATCGGGATGGTGCGCGAGAAACTGAAGAAGGCGGATAAAGATGATCTCGAGTTGGTCTACGCGCGCAGCGGGCTGGATGGATCGCGAGTTGAACGTAATATATGATATTGCTCTATCTCGGGCGTCGGCCTCGGGTCGTGGATCGTCAAGGACGGTTTCGTGTTGAACCGTGGCGAAAGTTTGCGTGCGGTCAGCAGAGAGACGAGTTTGGTTGAAAAGTGGATGCGGACGCGATAACACAGGTCCTGGCAAGGACATCACGACGTGCACGATCAGCCAGCAAGGGCCTACCTGCACCACAATCGTGAGCCATATAAAGTTGCTGCTGATCACGATTGTAAACGCCTCGACGGTACGGAGGTGTGAAGGCGACACAGCGGCTTGCGGTCGCATGTGCGACTTGACCGGCGAACTGTCCACCGCATCTGCCAAAAACGAGCCAGGATGCTCGAGTAACGTCTCAAACATCTTGAGCGCAGGCGTCGCCAGAGCCACCGCGGCGACTGCAGACGCGCTCGCAAAACAGCGATTCCGACAGACCTTGAGCGCGAGGATCCTGGCCATTTGTATCGGTGGCAGTCTTTCACCCAGTCCCCATCCGTGTCCATCTCGTGCTGTAAAACGTCGGGCCTCTACACGTCAAAAGTTGTCGCGCACATACCGGACCCTTTCACCGTCGACCTATGAGCAATTTCGTGACGAGAAAGGCCATGATGGCGTCGCTCCGATGCTCAAACGCGCCATCTGAGCCAGAACGGTCGTATGACCGACGAGTGCATCTGGCGTCGCTGCCGACAGCTTCTCCGAGGTAGCCTTGAGGGGGGGACGTGAGCGACGCGCGATCACGGGCCCACGACACGCACCTCGATCATGTCCAGACATGTTTCCTCGTGGTCCTTCAAGAACGCCAACAAGCACGCGGAAAACTTGGCGATCTTGGCGATCTCGTCAAGCGCACACCGGGATATCCGCTCGAGCGTGGGTCTGGCGTGCCATGTCAACCGGAACGCGAAAAACGCGAACGACGCACTTGTCCAAGGCTGCCTGAGAGTCGTCCACCTTGGCGAGCGCGGCGAGTGCATGGGTCCCGACCTCGAGCAGCATCAAGTTCTTTCGTCGGCAATCGCCTTGGTCAGTTCGCTCACGTGGGGCTTGTACAGCGCCGGGCAGTGTAGGTACTTGCGCCACCCGATCACCACGGCGTTTTGGAGGACTTGTTCGGCACGTTGGCAGAGGTCGCGTGCCTGGAGAGGGGCACGGGAGCATTCGCCGGACTTAAGTTGGTTGAGGAGGATGGTGAAGTTTTCGCCATCGGAGACGTCGTGGCTAAAGTTGTTTACTCTGTGACAATGTGAGGGCGGGCGAAGCGGCATGGGACAGTCGAGATTACCTTCGCTTCCAACCTGCAGCCTTGAGGTGGTAGTTGAACCATCGCAACAGAATCTGGTCAGGGGTCAAACGAAGGAGATCGTTGATGGTCTCGCCCTCCTCGCAGAGGCGATACAATTCGGGATGAAGCTTGATGTCGACCTGGGCAAGGAGACCTCTGCGGATGACTTGCCAGATAAGTCCGAGGATGAGATGCTCCCTGCCATCGGATAGATCGGATGAGCCAATGTTAACGACGGAACACCCGATACCCTTGGCAGAGGTAATGACGATGCTGTTGTTCTCTGTGATCTGGAAAGCGTTGAGGGGTTTACGGCCAGTGGGAATGTTAAGAACACGTGTGTCGATGATGTCTGGGACGGAATCATTGATAAGTTTACAGAGAATCAGTCCGTCGCGACACCCGTCAAAGAGCTGCATGGTGTCTGTGGGGATATGGAAACGAGAACCGACATCAGGATCTTTTTCAACGACCTGATAGTTGCGTTGAACGAGTATGCAAAAGCAATAGGAGAGCCTGGGGAGTGGTGCGTACGAGGTTGATATAATTGGTAAACTCCTTTCGCTCATCTTCGTTGATAGTGTGGCTCACGTTGGCGTTTGAGCATCTGACGGTGACTTTGCCTGCCCTCGTGGGCAATACGGAAGCTTTGGACTGTGTTCGTAGCTTGAAATTGAGCTAGCCAGGGATGGATGAAAAGTGGCGGAGATGAACGGCGAGGATTTCGTACCTCGACCCAACCTTCGGGCTCGACTTTACCGCTGGCATCGACGGATACGCCTTTAAGGGTCTCACGGGCCTGATCGTAGGACTCGCCGCTGCTTTGGATGGCCTGCAGAACGGCGCTTTTGTCTATGCGACCGGGGGTGTCGGTCGAGATCGCACTGGGATGGTCTCGGTCAGATTGATGATTTAGTGCGACTAAGCCGAGAAGTACTTGAAGCGATTTATGGGATCAAACATCTCATCTCTGGTGACTTCTGGAAACTTTTTCTGTAGACGAAGTGCCTCCATAGCGGGCGATGGTGGTGGGGATAAGACCAGTCTGGATGCTGATTTGGGCTGCCACCGCGTCGAACCAGCGCGTGTCGGGACTCGCATTCACAACTACGCCCTGGATGAATACAAAAACCGTGGTGTATGATGGCACGGGGCTCCTTGAACTCGAACCACTACCACGTCGAGTTTTCCCACGCCTTATTGCCTTTTTCATGTGAATTGAGCTGTGGGAAAAAATATTAGTCAAAAACGCCTCCCACCTCGATCGTCTCAGATCTCGCCGACGACTCATCACAACATGTCGGAAAGTATACCATTTGACCCGGAACACCTTACAGAATATACCTGGAGTAGTCTGATGTTGAAAATCAAAAATCTTGGAGACCAGAATTTTGGGGCCTTTGGGATTTGGGTAGTGACCTCTGGCTTTGCACTTGCTCAAGACAACAATGATAGCAACAGTGTAATGCAAACAATGGTGTTGATTCACAATCACAGAAAACAAAAAGTTTAGAAGGGAAATGCAAATGAATGTAGATTACTCTGAGTTGCTCTGAGGGAATATCCAGTGTCCTTGTTACACTTGGCCCAGGTAGAGACAAGTGTAGACCTAATGATAATCACCTAGGTCAAGGACAGGGGCTGAGGATAACATTTTGATGTAAGTCAGGGACTCTTTAGATGAAGACAAAGGGGTTCTGGTGGATGAGGGTGTATTCTTATGTCAGATGACATCAAGGATCTCCCAGAAGGATCACAGAGGTTCTGGGTGGTTAAGGATGAAGGACAATGGTGAGGAGGCACTAAGGCTGAGCTTAGGGAGGACTCAAGAGGAGAACTAAGGGTGAAGGTGAAAACCTAAGGTAGGAATTGCTTAGAGTTTACTGTACATGAGTGGCCAGTATTTATACTAGGAGGTGCCAGTCATACTGAGTCACCAAGAGTCAACAAACAGCCTTGAGGCTGTGGAGACTAAGTATAATGCTATGCAAGACTGTGCAGAGGTGCTGCAATCAGGGGCTATGTGTGATGATGAGAAATATGAGTGATAAATAGTGTGGGCTACATGGAGGGAAATGCATAGGAATGGGATCAGGGATCTCTATGTAAAAATAGATAGTAAGCATGAATAGACATGGTAAAGTCTAGAACATGAAGGGATATCAATGTTACCATGTCACATAGCAATAGAATCAAAAGAAGATTGAGAGAGATTGTTATGTAACAAGAAAAGAAAAGATAGGGGGTTATCACTGATCGTAACATTACCCCCTTTGTATGGCAAAGCCACTGGATTTGCTTTAATCGAAAGTGATTTCTTCATTAGTGACTCCCTCCTCTCCCCATCCATTGTCCTGCCAGCCAGTGTAGTAATCATTGCATCCAAGGTTATGACTGTGGAGAGATCCACATTTTTCACAGCCATGATGGTTGATTGTGGGGATTTTGTCAGGGTTGCTTCCCCAGGAGTTGGTACATTGGGGACAGGGGCAGTGAGGGCAAGAGCAGTGAGGGTGTCCTGGGGCATGACATTTACAGTGATCACATTGGTGACACCTACAATCAAGGGTTTTGTGGCCATGATGTCTGCATTGATTGCAATAGGAGTTGTTGATAGTGGAGGAAGGGGGCATGGGTATTTCATCCCAGTTGGTGGTAGCCCCAGAGTCAGATAGGACATACCTGGTGTTTGGATGTGGGGTGGGGGATCAAACATGCCTAAATTGGTTTGAGGAGGGGTTGCACCTGGAAAGGTCCATGAGTGTGGCCACAGCTCATAGGGAGGCAGGGGTGTGATGGGGTTGGAAATTGGTGGCAATGGGTGGTTTGTTTTCCTGATCTGATGCAGTGGAGTAGTGATGAAATGGAGGAGTGGGGACTAAGTAGTTGGCCAGGGAGGGAGGAATATGGGGGATGAATACAGGACATCCATAGAGATAGGCCCTTTGTTTGTCTGCAACGAGGTTGAGGGCAATAGATGTGATGACCTTGGTGATAGTTTCATATGGGAGGATATGTTCTACCATATGCCTGAAGCCCAGATGGTAAAGGTTATCCAATGCTTTTTCCTGTAATTGACTGATGATGGTCCAGAGAGGGGTGTTGGTGGATTGGTAGGTGATTGAGAGGTTTTGGATAAGAGAAGGGGTTTTGTCATAGATGGTGACTGCAGATATAATCTCAGGGGACATGATATACACCTGGTGTTGTTCCAGGGCTGATCTAGGAGCTTTCTGAGAGAGGATGTGGGTAAAGAGAATGTGGTGATTTGGATGGTGGAGATGGTGAACATGGATGGGGACAGATGGGAGGAATGGGGGAAGGATGGGTAGACCAGGGGGAGAAGCAGGGGTTGATGAGGTTGGGGTAGGGGGTTCAATGACAGGGGAGGTGGGGAGATTGTTGAGTACTGTGTCAGGGATATGCAGAGCAATCTGAAGGATTTGCTCCTCAATAAAGGTAGAGGCAGAAGGGGGAAGGATGGGTGAAGTGGATGGGGAGCTGACTGGGGGAGGAGTGGGGGAACCAGATGAGACAGAGATAGAAGAGGTGGCAGACATTGTATTTACTATGGTTTGGAGGTTGGGGTGCAAGTGCATTTGGATGGTTTGGGTGATGAGGATGAGGCTTTGGAGAAGAGCCTTTTATAATCATTGAGGAGATCCTGTGCATGTTTCATCTCCTGTTCTGGAAGCCATGAGTCATCTTCAGGTGGATAACCCTTCCACTGGATGAGATACTGCCTCTGGGAATGGTTGCCATGGTGCTTGATAATTTGTTCTATTTCATATTCTTCTTCCCCTTTGATCAGATCCAGTGGAGGGGCTGGGAAGTTAGAGCTGTGTATTTTGTTCTCATGGTATCATGAAAGCAGTGATGTGTGGAAGACATTGTGAATTTTCCAGGTAAGAGGGAGCTGTAGTTGGTAAGTGACTGGGGAGAGGACTTTGGTGATGGTGAAGGGACCTTCTTGTTTGGCTGAGAATTTAGGGGCAATGACATTTCATTTAAGGTTTTTGGTATTCAACCAAACTTTATCTCCTTTAGTGAACAGAGTGAATTTCCCATGATACCTGGATTTCATAAGCTGGTGTGTGAGATCATGTGCAGCCAGGGCTTTGTTGTGGGCAGCCAAGAGTTCCTTGAGGTGTTGTTCTAATGCTGGTAATCATGATTTGGAAATAACCATAGGGAGGGGGTGGGATTCATAGCCCATCATGAGAAAGAATGGGGATTTTTGGGTGACAGAATGAGGGTGGTGGTTATGTGCAAATTCTACCATGGTGATATGTTCAGCCCAGATTGTTGGGTTGTTACCACAGAAGATCCATAGGTACATTTCAACTTCCTGGTTGACTTGTTCCATTTCCCCATCAGTTTGTGGATGGTAGGCAGTGCTGAGGGAGAGATCATAACCAAGGAGTTTTCCCAGTTCTTTGGCGAAGGCGGAGGCAAATTGTGGTCTGCAATCCAAGATAATTTTGTCATAGAGGTTGAATTGTTTCCAGACTTTATTGAGAAAGAGGGTGGCAATTCCCTCAGCTGTAGCAGTTTTCTTAGTTGGGCATAGAATTACCCCCTTTGTAAGCCCGTGGTCGACCACAACCAATAAGGAGTCAAAGCTGTCCAAAGGGGGAAGATTGGTTATCAGATCACAGGAAATTTGTTGGAATGGCCAAGATGATTTTGAGGGGATGGGGAGGGGAGGAGGTGCAGAGGGATGTGTGTCTGCCTTGGCCTGCTGGCAGTGAACACATCCTTCAATGTATTTTCTGATAAAAGTAGCCATTCCTGGCCACCAGAATTCAGATGCTACAAGTTAGCAAGTTTTGAGGTAGCTGGGGTGACTGGCTGAGGCATGAGAATGGTGCCTAGCTATGATGGATTGACAAAGTTTGAGGTCATTTGGAATGTAGACCCAGTTTTGGTATGTGAGAATACTGGCATCGTACTTCCAATTGGAGAGGTGGGAGTGGAGTTGGGAAGGGACTTCACCATCCAGGGCTTGGAGGGAGTCAAGGACAAGGGGGTTGGTGGTGGAGGAGAAGTGGAGTTTATCAGTCAAGGCAGCGTCAATCATGTTGACAAATAAGGAAGGAGGAAGAAGTGTTACATCATGATTGTCCTGTTTGTCATCAAGAACTAAATCAGGGCGGTGGAAGAGAGTGTCAGGTCCTGCCAAATTTTTTCTGGCTACATGAATTAACCAAAGATCAAAGTCAGCAAGATTGAGGAGCCACCTTGCTTGTCTTTGATTGAGGTTTTGCAGTTGTTTAAAGTAGGTCAAGTTCTTGTGGTTGGTAAAGACTTGGATGGGTGTGGGGTGGCCTTGTAGGTAGTGTTTCCACATTTTGAGGGCTTGGATGATAGCTAGGAGTTCTTGATCATAGATATTGTAATTTTGTTCAGCTGGAGAGAAGGATCAGGAAAGGTAAGAGCAGGGTTTCCAGTCCCTGTTTTCATCAGTTTGGAGGAGGTGTTACACTTGGTCTGGATAGGAACAAGCATAGACCTAGTGGTAATTGCCTGGGTCAAGGACAGGGGTCAGAGGTAACATAAGTCAGGGACTCCGGAAATGAAGATCAAGAGTTCCAGTGGACAAAGGTTTGAGGTTATGTCAGATGATGTCAAGGATCTCCCAGAAGGATCACAGAGGTTCTGGGTTGTTGAGACTAAGGACAACGACGAGAAGGCACTCAGGCCAATCTTAGGGATGAACTTGGAGGAGGACTAGGGATGTGAAGGCAAAAACCTAAGGTAGGAATTGCTTAGCATTACTGTACATGTTTGGCCAGTATTTATACTAAGTAGTGCTAGTCATACTAAGTCACTACGAGTCATCAGATAGCCATAAGGCTGTGGAAACTAAGTATAGAGCTATGCAGGTCTGTGTGAAGGTATTACAATCAGAGGCTAAGAGTGATGATGAGAAATATAGAGAATAAATAGCGTGGGCTGCACAAGTGGAAACACATAGGAAATCTAGTTGGGATCTCTAAGTAAAAATAGATAGTAAGCATAAATAGACACAGTAAAGTCTAGAATGTGAAGGGATATCAATATTACTGTGTTGCATAGCAAAAGAATCGAAAGAAGACTGAGATAGATTGTTATGTAACAAAGGAAGAAAAGATAGGGGGTTATCACTGATCATAACAGGAGGATTCCTCTGGAGGTGTATTTGGAAGCATCAGTGGTGATGGCGAAGGGTTTACTGAGATCAGGGAACCTAAGAATAGGTTGTTCCAGGAATTTAGCTTTGAGTTTTTGGAATGCATTGTTACAATCTGGGGATCAGTCCCATGCATGGTTCTTTCGAGTGAGATCTAGAAGAGGGTGTGCAAGATTTGAGTAGTTGGGGATGAATCATCTATAGAAGTTTGTGAATCCCAGGAAGGAGCAGATATCCTTGACTTTGGCCAGAATGGGCCATTTCTGGATACTGTCCAACTTGACAGGATCCATTGTGAGGGTTCCTGGTTTGATGATCATTCCCAAATACTCTACTTCTGAGGTGGTGAATTTGCACTTCTCCAATTTGAGGTGAAGGTTGAGTTCCTTCATCCATTGGAGAACACATTTGGTGTATTCCATATGGGTCTGTTGGTTGGAGGAAAAGATGAGGAGGTCGTCCATGTAAATGATCAGCCATTCTTTGGCAATCATATCCTGAAAGGAGTCATTCATAAAACGTTGGAATGTGGGGGGGGAATTGGACTGCCTGAAGAACATAATGGTTGGTTTGAAGAGTTCATGGTGAGTGATAAATGCTGCTTTCCATTGATGTCCATCTTTGATTCAGATGTTATTGTATCCCCATCAGACATCAAATTTGGTGAAGACTTTGGCATCCTTGAGTTTGTCAATAGGATTGGAAATCAGGGGAAGGGGATAAGCATCTTTGATGGTATGGTCATTGAGATATCTGTAGTTCTGGCACAGGCATAATCCTCCATCCTTCTTTTTGATGAAGAAAGGGGAAGCTTGTGGGGAATTGGAGGGACGGATTTTTCCTGATTGAAGATTTTCATCAATAAAATTGTCAGCAGCTTTTTGTTCTTTGGGGGTAAGGGGGTAGATTTTAGAGACCTTGGGTATGAATGTTTCATCTAGATTTATTTTGTGGTTATAGGATTGGGAAGGGGGGAGGTGATGAGTGGTGTTTTCAGAAAATACTTCTTCAAATTCTTTATATTGCAAAGGAAGGGTGAGAGTGTTTTTGGTATCTTTTGCCTCAATGGCTAATTTGGTTGCTGTAGTGAAGGCTCAGATGTAATTTTCTCCAAATGGGTGTTGAAATCCAAATTGGGCTGCCTGATGGGTGATTCAGTTCATCATAGCTCATTTGCAGAAGTCTGAGGGTCCTTCTTGGTCCAAGTATCTACAAAGGGGGCTTTCCTTTTGGTCTAGGTTTAGCAGCATATGGTTCATAGGTTGGAGGGTGGTTTTTGGAACATAAAGTTCCCTGGTTTGATCTTGTTCTTCTGGGATTGACACAGTTCCTTTATTCCAATTGATTGTGGGGTTGGTTTCTTTTAACCAGGGATGTCCTAGGATAATATTTTCCCTTCCACAGTGCATTATGTGGAAGCAGATTCTTTGAATAATGTTGTTGAGGCATATTGGGATGTAGGTGGTAAATTTGATGTCACCATTCCAATTTTGGGTTTGGTTGACATTTCTGACAGGAATAGGGGTAGGAAGCCTTTCAAGGGGAAGTTTCCATTGCTTGGCAAAATGCCAATTGATGCAGGAGATGGTTGCACCAGAATCTACCAGTGCTCAGGTTCCAATGTCTTGGGATGCACTCAGGATCAAAATGGGAAGATAAATAGCATCTTGATTGGTTTGAGAAATAATTACAGGAGTGCATCTAGTTGGGAAGGGGGCCCATGCTAGGTGGGACCTCCTCTCTAAAACCTGAGACACAGTTGACTTCCATGTCACTGTTGTTGCATTCTTTGATTTCTTTGATAGTGGTGGTGGTGGTTTGACAGATATTTCTAGGAGTGGGGCAATTGGGGAATTTGATGCATTTGCTTGCATTATGTCTGGGTTGACGACATCAGAGGCATAACCTTTTTTCAAAGCATCATTTATGTTCTTCTGGGGTTAATCTCCTGATTTGGATGACATCAACATCCATTGCATTAGGGTCATGTGTGGGTCGAGTGTGGGAGTGTGATTGGAAAGATCAATATGGAGTGTGGGAGGGGTTTCTGCTGGAGCATGCAATATCATCAGCTTTCTGGAATTGGCTGAGGAAGTGTACAGCCTTGTTGTACCAATCATCAATCTTGGTTGGTATGGTGTCCATGGACATAATGTGTTTCGTGAGGTTTACCATAACACTGGCAGCAAAATACCCAATTAGGACATTTTCATTGGAGATTTCAGAGATCTGAACATGATTTCTGAATTCAGCAATGTATCAGATGAGATTGGCCATAGAGTTTCCTTTCATTCGTAATGAATTGAGGGTGGTGATAGATACAGTTTTGCTGTCATGATGGTAGAAGGTGGCTGGGAAAGCTTCTTTGAAGTCGTCCCACATGATCTCTTCCTTGTCTGCTAGAACTTTGATGTGGTAGGTTGCTGCCCAGGTGGTGGCCAACCCCTTGGTCATATATGTAAGAGAGAGCATATGCCACTTTCTTGATATTGTTGTTGTATACTTCTTCATTGACCATGAAGTAGAATACTACCAAGGCAAACCAGGCTTTGGCTGTGGCATAGCCTCCATCAAAATGATCAGGAGGAGCAATATAGAGTTCTATGGGCTTGTGAGGGGGAGGTGCTTGGTCACTCATGCTGACTGAGGGGATGGGGGATGATGGTTCTGTGGGAAGAAATGGGGGTAGGATTTGTAGGTGGGGGACTGGTGTGGGGATGACTGTGGAGGGGACAGTTCCTCCAGTAAAATGAAGGTGATGGTTGAGAGTTAATGGGGAGGGGGGTGTAGGTATCCTAGTTAAGGATAACTGAGCTGAGAGTTCATTGGATAGGTGGGTGTCAATGGGGTTCTTGTGGGCTGGGATGTAGAAATCTTCATCTTCTACATCTGTAGGTGCTGGGGTGGTGTGGTGTGAGGAGTCAGAGTCTGATGGGTGGGTTTCTTGAATGCGTTCCTGGTAGAAGTGTGAGTCTGGGGTGTGAAGATTGCCTGAAGGCCTAGGGTTTTTGGGATGCTGATGTGAAATGGTGGGATCTACTTAGATAGTAATCCTATCAAAAAAGAAGCAATTCCTTTTGTTACACTTGGCCCAGGTAGAGACAAGCATAGACCTAACGATAATTGCCTAGGTCAAGGACAGGGGCTGAGGATAATGTTTTGACATAAGTCAGGGACTCTGGAGATGAAGACAAAGGGGTTCTGGTGGACGAGGGTGTATTCTTACATCAGATGATGTCAAGGATCTTCCAGAAGGATTGCAGAGGTTCTGGGTGGTTAAGGATGAAGGATGATGGTGAGAATGCACTAAGGCTGAGCTTAGGGAGGACTCAAGAGGAGAACTAAGGGTGAAGGTGAAAACCTAAGGTAGGAATTGCTTAGAGTTTACTGTACATGAGCAGCCAGTATTTATACTAGAAGATGCCAGTCATACTGAGTCACCAAGAGTCAACG
>JBBPLE010000183.1:44243-54942 GCA_038089675.1 Boletales sp. KT-2023b
GAACAGCCTTGAGGCTGCAGAGACTAAGTATAATGCTATGCAAGACTGTGCAGAGGTGCTGCAATCAGGGGCTATGTGTGATGATGAGAAATACAAGTGATAAATAGCGTGGGCTACGCAGAGGGAAACACATAGGAATGGGATCAGGGATCTCTATGTAAAAATAGATAGTAAGCATGAATAGACATGGTAAAGTCTAGAATGTGAAGGGATATCAATGTTACTGTGTCACAAAGCAATAGAATCAAAAGAAGATTGAGAGAGATTGTTATGTAACAAGAAAAGAAAAGATAGGGGGTTATCACCAATCATAACAGTCCTGCCTACCAGTCTGTCATGTCCTGTACCATTCACTGACCCAACCCCCACTCCTCCACCCCCTCCACTATCTGTCCACCCCTCTGACATGCCATTCTGCCCACCTCTGCTCATCTCCACACCTACTTCCACTTCCCCATCTCCAATCAACTACCTAACAGTCCCACCCTGACTGATTACACCTTGCCATTGTTTACTGTTGATGATCCTCAGGGAGAACTGTCTCCATTTTGCCATCCACCCTGGCTGCCACCATGGAGTACACCACAAAAATGTAGCACCATGCAGAACTGTGCACTTCTGTCACCTCTCCATCTCTGCATTCCTGTAGTATAGCAGGACCTCATGTATTTAAAGCCTTAGATGCTGAGGACTACTTCCTCAGTTTGAGTATCAAATTCATCTGCCCTTCTGCTTGTCTTCTTTTGCTTGTCTCCCTCTCACTCCCTCCCTACATCTGACTTTGGTCACCTCCATTGCAGTAGTCCTCCAACTACTGTAGTCATTGTCCTTGTCCATTCTCTGAAATATGAGAGCTGGGACCACACAAGGGTGCAGGCATTACCTGAAGCCAATGCTCTCACCCCTCTGACCTGGTCTCACCCAGGACTCTATAACTCTGCCTCTCTGACCTACATCTGACCTCTGCAGACAAGCAGAGGAAGTGGACTTGACAGTATACTCAAACTTCCCTCTTGTGTGCCTCCCAACCTTCACTTATGTATGTTCACTTGTTCTCAGGCTTGTGCTTCAGCACAATCCCCCAAGTCTGGACCCAGTATGCCTGGTGGTGTGGAGCCCCTGCATCAGGGTACTGAGTTCATCTCATTCTCTGCTTGCAACCCTTGCACCCCAGTTTGGCTGTCCCTTGGGAAAGGGCATGCCATATCTCCTCACAACATTCCCGATGAAGAAGACTGCTGCACCCCTACATTGTCTGGGTGTCATGCTCAACCTCCTGGAGGACCTTCCTCCACAGATGACAAGCTGGACTTAGGTGGCCTCTTCAGCCCTGACAGTGGTGGATCACCAGACCCCTCACTGGATCCCTCTCTGGAACCATCTCCTCTTCTTGAGGAAATTCCTCTTTCCCCTAGCACTCAGCCTCCATCTCCTGTGGATCCAAATAGTGCTGCTCTCGTAGCTCTGATGCAAGCCATCCAAACTCTTGCTCAGGCACAAACTGTGGACTGTGATACCTCTTCTGCTTGCACAAAGGTCTGCAAGCCTGATATGTTCAATGAAACAGACTTTTGCAAGCTCCATGCCTTCTTGGTGCAGTGTGAGCTGAACTTCCAGGACTGCCCTAAGGCTTTTTGAATAGACCACACCAAGGTAGTCTTCATGCAGTCTTACCTCAAAGGAATAGCCCTAGAATGGTTCAAGCCTGATCTGTTGAATACCAATCCCCTACTCTGCCTCATCTGGATGAATGATTATGATGAGTTCATTAGTGAACTCTATGTAAACTTTGGTCTGCACGACCCCATCAGAGACATTGAGCATCAGCTTGATCAGTTGATGATGAAAGACAGAAGTCAGATCAACAAGTATGTTGTCGAGTTCAATTGCTTGGCCTCACAGGTCCACAGTTACAGCAAGGGTGCACTCTGCCACATTTACTATAATGGTCTCCTGGATTGTATCAAGGACAAGATCTCTTGTGTTGGTAAACCAACCATGCTGCAGGATCTCCACCTCCTTGCTCAGACGATTGATATGTGGTGCTGGAAGTGGAGGTCCAAAGTTTCCCATCAAAAGGAGAAGCCCTCCTCATCCTTGTCAACACCCTCACACTCTGCCCCCAATTTGACAACCTTGTCCTCCTCATCCTCCTCCACTCATTCTGCCGAGCTGGCTATGTCCTCTACCTCTGGCAAGGCATCTACCACCTCCAAAACCCCATCTCACTTAGGAAAAGATGGCAAGCTCATGGAAGAAGAGCACCAATGCCATTTTGAGAACAACCTTTGCTTGTTCTGTGGCCAGCCTGGTCACAACACAAAGGAATGCCCTAAGTTGAACTTAAGGGCCTCTAAGGAAAAGGCAAGAGCAGTGACAGTCACCCAGACCTCCACTCTGGCCGAGTCCAAGGAGCCAAAAAATTAGTCCCCAGTCCCTAGACCTCCATGTAAACTGGAGACTGTGTTGACTCTGCTCATGCACCTATGGAGATCTGTCTCAATACATCCACTCTCTCTGATCCCAACACCCTTATGCCTTTCATTTCCCTGTCTGATCATGCCTTACCTCCTGTACTAGCTTTAGTGGATTCTGGTTTGACACATTGTTTCATAGACGCCTCATATGTCAATAAACATTCTCTGCCCACCTCCAAAATTCCTCCATTAACACTCCAACTACTTGATGGCTCTTCAAACACATTGATCACCTGGACCACTCAGCTAAAACTCTGCTTTCCATCTGGCAATGCCACCTTTGCGACATTCTATGTCACTCCATTGGATTCCTTTTGTGTACTTGTTCTAGGACATATCTGGCTTACCTGCTATAATCTGTTGATTGACTGGGTATTGGGCCATATCAACTTCTGAATGACTACAGAATGAATGCCAACAGCCCTGGTACCACCCTCTGACCATCCAATCAAGTCTGCAACTCCTTTGACTCTGGTAGAGTCCCCTCCAACTCCACCACCTCCATCTTCCAACTCACCACCTCCTGCCCCACATGTGTCCTTCATCAATGCTGCCACTTATCAGTGTGCATGCAGACTTGATGGGTCCATGCAATTCATCCTATACATCCAACCAGAGGATCTAGGCAATCCCAAGATGCGTTCTGCATCTACTGCTGCTCCAGACACTCCAGACCTTTCTGGTGTCCCTTCAGATTACCATGACTTTGCAGATGTTTTCAGTAAGGTGAAAGCAGACAAGCTACCACCACATTGCAAATTCAATCTGAAGATCAATCTGGAAGATGGTGCCTTGCCTCCTCTTGGTCCCATCTATTCCCTCTCTCTGACTGAGCTTGATGCACTCTGCATCTTCCTCAATGAGCACCTGACCTATGGGTTCATTTGACAATCAAACTCTGCTCACAGTGCTCTAATCCTCTTTGTCTGCAAGAAGGATGGTTCACTCCATCTTTGCATCAACTTCTGAGGACTGAATAAGCTCATGAAGAAAGACTGCTACCCCCTTCCCCTCATCTCCAACCTCTTGGATGCACCCAGCAAGGCCCATGTATATACTAAGATTGACCTCTGACATGCATACCATCTTGTCTGTGTTGCCAAAGGTGATGAGTGGAAGACTGCATTCTGGACTTGCTATGGGTCCTTTGAACGATGCATTATGCCCTTTGGTCTTTCTAACACACCAGCTGCTTTCTAGAGGTTTTTCAACAGTATCTTTGCTGACCTCCTCAATGTCTGTGTTGTGGTTTACCTAGATGACATCCTCATCTACTCCTCCAACTCTGCTTCTCACAAGAAGCATGTCTGTGAGGTCCTTCATCATCTATGACAACATGGACTCTATGCAAAACCAGAGAAGTGTGAGTTCCACTCCACCTCCATTGAATATCTGGGTTTTCAGCTCTCCACTGATGGACTGTCCATGTCTGCAGAAAAGGTTAAGGCCATCTCTGATTGGCCTGAATCCCACAAGGTGAAGGACATCCAGTCATTCCTTGGCTTTGTCAACTTCTGCTGTTGTTTCATCCACAACTACTCTGACATTGCTGTTCCCCTCACATGCCTCACCCACAAAGACACTCCTTGGAACTTCACTGATGACTGTCACTCTGCCTTTGAGCACCTCAAGGCTGCCTTCTCCTCCACTCTGATCCTGACCTATTGGGTGCCTGACACTCCACTCATTGTGGAGACTGACACTTCAGACTATGCTGTTACCAGTATACTCTCCATTACTTGTGCTGACAGCAAGCTCCACCCTGTTGCTTTCTTCTCCTGCATGCTCACTGCTCTGGAGTTGAATTATGACACCCACAACAAGGAGTTGTTAGCCATCTTTGTGGCCTTCCAACATTGGCAACATTACCTTGAGGGCTCCACCACTCTGGTCAATGTTGTCATGGATCACAAGAATCTCAAGTACTTTACCACCTTGAAGGTCCTAACCTGCTGCCAGGCCCACTGGTCAGAGTTCCTCTGTCAATTCCACCTTGTCATCTGCTTTTACCCTGGACACCTTGGCATGAAGCCTGTTGCCCTTACCCACCACTGGGACATCTACCCTAAGGAGGGGGATAGGGACTATGCTTGCACCAACCTGCATAACTTCAAGCCTGTCTTTACCCAAGAACAGCTTGCATCCTCCCTTAGGGCTACCTATCTCATCACTCCTGCCATCCATGCTGCACTCCTGGTCAACATGGACTTCCTTCACCAGGACATCCTGTCTGCCCTTTCATCTAACCTGGTAGCACAATGTCACCTATCCAACCCCTCCAATCCCTGATGGTCAACAAACTCCAATAGATTCCTCCACCTTGACAGAAGAATCTATGTTCTGGATGAAAATGACCTCCACCTACAGGTACTCTGGTATAAACACAATCACCCTCTTACAAGCCATTTTGGTCAGAACTGCATGTTGGAGCTCATCTGCTGAGAATACACCTGGCCTGGACTCTGTACCTTCATCAAGGAATATGTGTCCTTGTGTACTGCATGCACTTGAGCTAAGGTTTCCCAACACCACCCATATGGTCTGCTGAAGCAACTTCCAATCCTGGAGCACCCATGGCACTCTATATCTATGGGCTTCATAGAACACCTCCCCACCTCCAATGGCTACACCTCCATCCTTATAGTCATTGATCGATTGTTGAAACAAGGAATCTTCATTCCAACCCACAATACCATCACCTCCCCCAACCTCACAAAACTTTTCATTGCATATGTCTTCTCAAAGCATGAGGTTCCCTCCCACATCACCTCCAACCATGGATCCAAATTCATATCACATTTCTTCTGCTCCCTTGGCAAGGCCCTTGGAATGACACTTCACTTCACCTCCAGTTACCACCCAGAGGGTGACAGTCAAACCAAGCAGACCAATCAAACCCTGGAGCAATACATTCAGATCTAC
Organism: Boletales sp. KT-2023b; assembly: GCA_038089675.1. Taxonomy (NCBI): domain Eukaryota; kingdom Fungi; phylum Basidiomycota; class Agaricomycetes; order Boletales; species Boletales sp. KT-2023b. The sequence continues at coordinate 49,643 of JBBPLE010000183.1, forward strand.
TGCAGTTACCAACAGGATGACTGGTCAGATCTCCTGCCCCTTGCAGAATTCACCTTCAACAATGTACTGAGCACCACTACTGGTGTCTCTCCCTTCTTTGCAAATAAAGGTTACCACCCTGACATCTCCATCTCCTCCAACCTCACTCTGTCCTCCACTTGAGCCCAAGAATACACCTCTGACCTCCATCAGCTACATGAGTTCTTATGGACCAAAATGTTGCTAGTGCAGCAGCAGTACCAAGGACTGGCTGATGCCTAGAGATCATCTCCACCAGAGCTCAAGATCAGTGATGAAGCATTTGTCAAGGCAGAGTATTTCAGGACCACATGCCCTTCACAGAAACTCTCTGATAAGATCCTTGGATCATTCAAGATCATTGCACATCCTGGTACTCAGGGGGTGCATTCTCCTGGTTTAGATGGGGAGAGTGGTGATGAAAAGGGGGGGCAGGGACTAAAAAGTCAGTGAGGGACAGAGGGATGTGTGGAATAAAGGTGGGGTGTTCATAGAGATATGCCCTTCGTTTGTCTGCTACAAGGTTAAGGGCAATGGTGGTGATTACTTCAGTGATAGTGCTGTAGGGGAGGATATGTTTGATCATGTGGCCAAACCCTAGGTGGTATAGATTGTCCAGTGCCTTTTCCCTTAGTTGACTGACAATGGTCCAAAGGGGGGCATCAGTGGAGCAGTAGGTGATTGATAGGTTTCAGATGAGGGAGAAGGTTTCATTGAAGACAGTGACAGCTGAGATGATTTCTGGTGACATAATATATGCCTGGTGTTGTTCTAGGGCAGATCTAGAGGCCTCTTGGGAGAGGACATGGGTGAAGAGGATGTGGTGGTTGGGTCAGCAGAGGCAGTGGACAGGGACAGGGACAGATGGGGGAAACAGGGGAAGTGTGGGGAGGCCTGAGGGGGAAGCAGGGGTGGACAAGGAATGGGTGGGGGAATGTATGATGGGGCTAGTTGGTAGATCATTGAGGACAGTATCAGGGATGCAGAGTGTGATCTGGAGAATTTGTTCTTCTATGAAAGTGGAGGTGGTGGGAGGTATGACAGGGGAAGTGGAGGGAGAGCTAACAGGAGGGGGAGTGGGGGAGCCAGACAAGACAGAGATGGGGGAGGTGGCAGACATAATATGGCTATGGTTTGTAATTTGAGGTGCAGGTGCATTTGGATGATTTCAATGGTGAGGAAGAGGCTTTGGAGGTGAGTCTTTTATAATTGTTGAGGAGATCCTGTGCATGTTTCAAATCCTGTTCTGGGAGCCATGAGTCATCGTCTGGTGGATAGCCTTTCCATCTGACAAGGTACTGCCTCTGGGAAGGGTTGCCATAATGTTTGATGATTTGTTCTATTTCATATTCCTCTTCCCCTCCGATCAGATCTGGTGGAGGGGCTGGGAAATTGGGGCTGTGTATGTCATTCTCATGGTATTGTGAAAGCAGTGATGTGTGGAAGATGTTGTGAATTTTCCAGGTATGAGGGAGCCATAGTTGGTAAGTGACCAGGGAGAGGACTTTGGTGATGGTGAAGGGACCTTCTTGTTTGGCTGAGAATTTAGGGGCAATGACATTTCACTTAAGGTTTTTGGCATTTAACCAAACTTTATCTCCTTCAGCAAACAGAATGAATTTCCCATGGTACCTGGATTTCATAAGCTGGCATGTGAGATCATGCACAGCCAGGGCTTCATCATGGGTGGCCAAGAGTTCCTTGAGATGTTGTTCTAATGCTGGTAACTGTGACTCAGAAATAACCATAGGAAGGGGGCAGGGTTCATAGCCCATCATGAGAAAGAATAGGGATTTTTGGGTGATGGAATGGGGGTGGTGGTTATGTGTGAATTCTGCCATGGTGATATGTTCAGCCCAGATTGTTGGGTTGTTACCACAGAAGATCCATAGGTATGTTTCAACTTCCTGGTTGACTCATTCCATTTCCCCATCAGTCTGTGGATGATAGGTGGTGCTGAGGGAAAGATCATAGCCAAGGAGTTTTCCCAGTTCTTTAGCAAAGGCTGAGGCAAATTGTGGTCTGCAATCTAAGATAATTTTGTCATAGAGGCCAAACTGTTTCCAGATCTTATTGAGAAAGAGGGTGGCAATTACCTCAGCTGTGGCGGTTTTCTTAGTTGGACATAAAATTACCCCCTTCATAAGCCCATGGTTGACCATGACCAATAAGGAGTTGAAGCCATGTGAAAGGGGAAGATCAGTTATCAGATCACAGGAGATTTGTTGGAATGGCCATGACAATTTTGAAAGGATGGAGAGGGGAGGAGGTGTGGAGGGATGTGTATCTGCCTTGGCCCATTGGCAGTGGATACATCCTTCAACATATTTTCTGATAAAAGTAGCCATTCCTGGCCACCAGAATTTGGATGCTATGAGTTGGTGAGTTTTGAGGTAGCTGGGGTGACTGGCCGAGGTGTGGGAATGGTGCCTAGCTATGACAGATCAGCAACGTTTGAGGTCATTTGGCACATAGACCCAGTTTTGGTAGGTGAGAATATCAGCATTGAACTTCCAATTGGAGAGGTGGGAGTGGAGTTGGGAAGGTACTTCACCGTCCAGAGCTTGGAGGGAGTCAAGGACAAAGGGGTCAGTTGTGGAGGAAGAGTGGAGTTTATCAGTTAGGGCAGTGTTGATCATGTTGACAAACAGGGAGGGGGGAAGAAGTTGTTACAATTGGTGATACCCCCCTATCTTTTCTTCCCTTGTTACATAATAATCTGTCTCAGTCTTCTTTTGATTCTCTTGCTATGTGACACGGTAACATTGATATCCCTTCACGTTCTAGACTTTACCATGTCTACTTACACTTACTATCTATTCTCACTTAGAGATCCCAACTAGATTTCCTATACATCTCCATTTGTGCAGCCTGCGCTATTTATTCTCTTTATATTTCTCATCATCATTCATAGCCTCTAATTGCAGTACCTTTGCACAGACCTGCATAGCTCTATACTTAGTTTTTGCAGCCTCATGGCTATCTGATGACTTGTAGTGACTCAGTATGACTAGCACTACTTAGTATAAATACTGGTTGCACATGTACAGTAACACTAAGCAATTCCTACCTTAGGTTTTCACCTTCGTCCCTCTGGTCCTCCTCTGAGCTAGTCCCTAAGTTGGCCTTAGTGCCTTCTCATTGTTGTCCTTAGTCTCCAACCACCCAGAACCTCTGCGATCCTTCTGGGAGACCCTTGATGTCACCTGACATGACTATCAACCTCTGTCCACCAGAACCCTTGATCTTCATTTCCAGAGCCCCCTGACTTACATCAGTACATTATCCCAAGCCCCAGTTCTTGGCCAAGATGATTACTGCTAGGTCTACACTTGTTCCTACCCAGGCCAAGTGTAACAAAAGGAATTGCTTCTCTTCAATAGGACTACCATTTAGTAGATCCCACCATTTCACACCAGCACCCCAGAAACCCTAGGCCTTTGGGCAAGCTTCACACCCCAGATTCACACTTCTACCAGGAATGCATTCAAGAACCCTATCCCTCAGACTCAGACTCATCACACCACCCCACCCCAACCCCTACTGACATAGAGGATGAAGACATCGAAATCCCCACCCACAAGAACCCACTAGACACCCACCTCTCACACGAACTCTCTGTACAACTATCTTTAAATAAGGTACCCACACCACCATCCCCACTAGCCCTCACATGACACCTCCACTTCACTGGAGGAACCATTCCATCTACCATTGTTTCTACACCAATTCCCCACCCACAGACTCTACCCCCATTTCTTCCCACAGAACCATCCTCCCCTGTCCCATCAGTCAGCATGAGCAAAATTGCACCACCCCCACATAAACCTGTAGAACTTTGCATCACCCCCCCTGATCATTTTGATGGAAGCTATACCACAGCCAAAGCCTGGTTCACCTCTGTTGTATTCTATTTCCTGGTCAATGAAGAAGTATACAACAACGATACCAAGAAAGTGGCATATGCTCTTTCATATATGACCAAGGGATCTGCCACCACTTGGGCAGCAACCTATCATATCAAAATCCTAGCAAACAAAGAAACAATCACTTGGGACAAATTCAAAGAAGCCTATCAAGCCACCTTCTACCATCATGACAGCAAAGCCATATCCATCACTGCCCTTAATTCCTTACGAATGAAGGGAAACTCCATGGCCAATCTTACCTGATACATTGCTGAATTCAGAAACCATGTACAGATCTCTGAAATCTCCAATGAAAATGTCCTAATTGGGTACTTTGCTGCTGGAGTTACAGTAAACCTCATGAAAAAAATCATGTCCATGGACACTGTACCAACCAAGATTGATGATTGGTACAACAAGGCTGTACACTTCCTCAGCCAATTCCAGAAAGCCGATGATATCGCATGATCCAGTAGAAACCCCTCCCACACCCCATACTGATCCTTCCAATCATACTCCCATGCTTGACCCACATGTGACCCTAACACAATGGACATCAATGCAATCCAAATCAGGAGATTGACCCCAGAAGAACATAAACAATGTTTCGAAAAAGGATTGTGCTTCTGATGCTGTCAACCTGGACATAATGCAATGAAATGTATCAAGTTCCCTAGTCATCCTCCCCCCAGGAATGTCCACCAGACTACCACCACCGCCACCATTGAAGAAATTAAAGAATGCAATAACAATGACATGGAAGTCAACCATATCTCAGGTTTTTAGAGAGAAGGTCCAACCCAACACAGGCCCCCTCCCCAACTAGATGCACTCCTGTACTTACTTCTCAAAGTGATCAAAATGCTATTTACCTTCCTATTTCAATCCTGAGCACATCCCAAGATGTTGGAACCCAAGCACTGGTAGATTCCAGTGCAACCATCTCCTGCATCGATTGGCATTTTGCCAAAAGATGGAAACTCCCTCCAGAACGACTCCCCACCCCCATCCCAGTAAGAAATGTCAACCAAACTCAGAATAGAAACGGGGATATCAAATTCACCACTCTCATTCCAATACACCTCAATAACATTATCCAAAAGATCTGCTTCTATGTAATGCACTGTGGAAGGGAAAATTGTTGAATGGACTCTATGTTACATACATAGTAATTAGTTCACACATGTTATGTATTTAGCTTCAGACTCAGCAGAGCTGAGTTCTAATCAATTCTTTACTCGATACCACCATCACCCGACGTAAGTCACTCAACCCAACCAACCAAAGGTATGTGAGAGACCTTCCCGTGTATGTAACACGCGTACTCACAACAGGTTATGAGCCCCGAGCAGGCTGGCAATGTTTACACGCTGC
>JBBPLE010000184.1:7746-29896 GCA_038089675.1 Boletales sp. KT-2023b
ACACGTAAGCATCTAAGTTTGTATTAACCGGCGGAACACACGGACCCAAGTTCAGAAAAGTCGCTGGTAAGGAGGGCCATGAGAGGCGACAACAACGCGACGTCTTCCAGATGGCCTTCCGGTCAATTCCATTGTCAAGAGGAAATGACTCACAGATTCCAATAAAGTAGCCGCACAGCACGCCGAGCACGATGACGGTCCAAACACCATTCAGCCCAGTCATGCCGAAGGTTAAGATCCCGAATGCAATGGCCGCTATGATCAATAGCCGAGACACGCCAACATTGGTTGCGATGAATCCGGCACTCAGCCGGCCTACAAAACTCCCCGTGTTCACAATCGTCAGCTGGCATAGATTCGTAAGCATCATATGGCCCCGGGAAGAAAAAACAAATCACCCACAGAGTAGAACGAAAAAACCTCCGAGTTTCCATGTCGGAGGGAATCCACTTGCAAGTAAAAGATCGGGAGATAGAATGCCATCTGGAAGAATAGGAACCTATCAACCGGCGGGATCGCTTAGCACGAATTAGAATTGCATGTGGCCAAGTCACCCACCCGATGCTCATGAGGCAAAAGGGTGGATCGCGAAGGATGCGTCTTCCGACGGACAAGTAATTTGAAGAATTTTTTGGCGGTTCCAACCGGGTGCGAATAAGGAGGCACGCAGTAAGAAGGACACTGACAAGTGCAGCGCTGATGCGCACACCATTGGCGAAGCCTACGCCCCTGTTGAACAGATAGTTCAACATGATGGGATGCACAATCGCTCCAAGCGAGGAACCGGCGGCAACGAGACTCATCGCAAGTGTTCGGCGCCGACGGAAATGTTGTGATACTACGGCTATGCTCGGCACATATACAAATCCCTGAGCCAGCCCGATGCCAATCCCTTGGGCAAGAAAAATCTGTCAAGTTTCAGCAAGGCAGCCGATGGGCTCGTCCCACAGGTCAACGAACCTGATAATATCGGCCTGGTTGTGCAAGTGAGAGCATAAACAGGGAAAATGACTGCAGTAATGATCCTCCGATTAGCAGATGGTAGCTGGCACGATTAGCGTGTCATTTCGAATGAAGTAGAGAACATACAAGTAGCCCCGATCATAAAGTGCGCCTGCAGCAAGACCAACAGCGCACGCAAGAAACGCATTGACACCTCCTATCCAACTGTCGAGTAGCCGTTGAGCTCCATACATGCATCCAGTGTCTGGGAGACCTACGATATTGTGGAGGGTGATTCATGGGTCAAAAAATGTAGGGTGTAAAATGCTACGGCCATCAATATGGGGCCTCAACCGGATGCACAAAAAAATTCTTGCCTTGATAAACGCCAAACGACATCAAATACCTTCATTACCTTTTGTATGAGCACACGCATCACTTGCGACCTTAAACCTTACCCAAAACCGCAGAACTGGACGAGTGCCCTGATTGAACCGGAAATGGGTTCAAAATCGACGCCGTTCATCGCAGGATTGAAGACAACAACGATACTTACCCGCCAAGGACAGCACACCATGCCGCGATGCCGCCTTCTGGAAACTGGTTGGTTGCGGTCGCATCCCTATCCATCTCCTCTGTACCATCCGACATAGGGAAAGGCGGGATTTCTGCTACGGTATGAAGCGACGACTCATTCGAGGGCATCCTGTATGGAGATGAAATGACGTTGGCAATTATTTTTGTTTACCTACCGTTGAGAAGGGCATAATAAAAGCCTGCGGAGAAGCCCCCTTATCAGCATTCAAATCCATCAGATCTGGCAAGTACGGGTTATCGACCGATCAATGGAAATGAATTAAGAGGGTCTGAACGGTTGGTCATCGGTTGGGCCGAATCCAAACAGAGAAGAGACCCGAAACGTGTTGGCGGCCCGCGAGAATTACCACTAAGAACTGCACAGATCAATATTGGTTCTCTGCTTCCCGTTTGATTTGCCACCACGATTCTCTTCAAGCACTGAGAGATGTCACATCTCTCGATGTTGACGTATTTTCACCGCCAGATAGTTGCAGTCGGATGCATTTTCTACGACGTAAAGGAAAATAGAGTGCGATCAATTTCCTAATGCTTACCTTGTCGGGTCCTCGACTTTACGCCACATGTAAGTACGTACCGAGCGTGTAGAAAATTCTCACTGGGAGGATGTCAGCTCAGGGGCCAACGTGCGTCTTCCAGGCACAATGACTTCACTTATGTAAGACATACTCGGGCCGGAATGTTGTACCCAAAAAAAGAAAGACGGTATGAAGCGGTTCACAGGACGTGGTCTGGAGAAGTTTACATCGAATCATATGGCATCCGGACCTGGGTCTAAGCCGGGTGGAGAAAGTTTGACAAGTAACCTGTGAAAGTCCGCTCACCTCAGGGTCGCTAGGAGCAGACTCGGATATTGATAGCGAGCGCAGGAGTCAACATGAGCCGCCAAAGGTTAGAACACGTACATGACGATCAATATGTCTCTGGGAAAGCCGTAAAGTCAGTCAAGAATGTCGCGCTCGTTACCAAAAGTCAACGAAAGAAATGTAACCCCCTTGGTCTCGATGTCAAACGTGAAGGTCTCGTTATAGGTAACATCGTTCCTTTCGGCACACTTGGATCAAACGACATCAAAGCGGGTATTAATCATATCATGAACGTCTTCGTGCAATGTGCACAACGAACACCCACGGGTAACAAATGAAGACCATATTGAGCTGATTAGATGGATAACGCATTGACTCGCTGGTCTCCGCAAATTCCCTTCGGGAATTACATCTTCGTGGTTCATATGTGACAGGTCGAAGCAGAGACCGTAAAATATCTATCGTAAATTCTACTTGTAAATTAGCAATTAGCTGGGAAGAAAAGATCAAATGCGTACATGCTTCCGCACTCGAGGGTATACGCTTGGGCTCCGATGCCGGGTGATGTTCAAGATCGTCCTCCCGACGTGTGGAGACAAGGGTTAGGGTACGATCAAATCCATGGTTAGACTGTCAGAGAGCCGTTCATTCGCACCATAATTATCAAGAAGAACAAGGACGCACGAGATCTCTCCAGGTCTCTTCCTCGTCATTTTCGGTTTGCAATTGATATATCTGCATAAATCCCTTGAGGCTAGAAATAATCACGATGATTTCCAACCGGACAGGCGCGAACGCAAAGGAGAAAAAAGAAGACCTACGTCAGACTACCGTCGTCGGTCACGTCAAGGAACTCGACGAGTTCGTCCTTGGTCTCTTGTGAGAACGGCGCGCCATTTGTATCACGTGCCCACGCATCCAGGCCTTGCTGGGTGAGGTATGCACCTTCTGGAGGTACGAGCAACGACGGCCCATGCGTCTGGCCCGACACGGCAGGTGCAGCGGGTGTACAATATTTCGTAAAGATGTGCTTGAGACACGCTTCCAGCTAAAGTCGTCCGTCAAGCGTAATGGCATGAAGCGACACGTCGCCTACCTTTTGTGATATCGCGCCATCGTCGTCGAGGAGCTGGGCATCCGGCTGAGTGTTTCGTCTGCCTTGTCTGGAGGATGGTTCGGGTGTCCCAGGGCGAGGAGATTGTACGCGCGAGTCGAGGTCGTTGGGAGTGGGGGACATCGTCGACGTGAAAGCCATGGTCAGCGCCGATCACTCGCGCGCGTCGTGTCTGACGATGAGCAAAGGGTCTGGCGATCACGTGCTTGCCATCAAGCGTGAGTTGCTTCCTAATTGAGTAAGGTCCCTGCCACGACTTATCCGCCATGTCTGGAAACGCGCGGGCGGAACCACTGTCCATAGAGGCGTTGTTGCAAAAACAAAAGGAAGAGAAAGAGGCTGCTGCCAAGGTGTGCCTGTGTGAACCGTTTCAGTGGTCGGTCTGAACTCATTTAGGTTGGCTATAGCCTAAATTTCTGTCTAAGGAGGAACGTGCCGCGATTGCGATTGCGAAACGAGCTGCGGAGCTCAAGGAACAGCGGGAACGCGATGAGAAAATGAAACAAGATAGGGATGTACTTGAGCGGGAGGCAGAGGTGGTGCGTCAACGGGAGAGAGACAGGGAACGTGCGGCACGATATGGTGGACCTCCTCGCCGTAAATTCTATTTCTCCATGGCGTATCGACGTTGACTGTTTTGGTGCAGAGGATGATAGTCAGAGATATGGTCACCCAGAAAAGGACAGTCGTCATGGAAGACGCGAGGGTCGAGGGAAGGGGAACCAGCCGGACGACCGTCGGGCCGCGCAGCCTCCCCAACCGCCTCGGAGCAGTTTTACAAACGTCCCGACCGGCCCTCGCGCAGATCGTGCCAAGTCTTCGAATGGTCCGTCGTCGAGTGCCACCCCCACGCCTGCACCATCGACACCCTCGGGCAATGGCACGCTCCCCGAGTCTAGTGCGCCACACGCATCCTCTATGACCGAGAACGAGCTATCAGCATTGCGTGATCGATACCTGGGAGTGACAAACAAGAAGCGTAAAATTCGAAAGATGAATGATAGAAAGTTTGTATTCGACTGGGCAGAAGAGGAGGATACATTTGCTTCCGATTCACCTATTGCGGTGGGCGCGAATAGGCAGGGTGCACAGGTAATGTTTGGTCGTGGGCGGGTGGGTGGAATGGATGATGGCGGGGCCGCATACAATGGTGTTGCTCCTGAAGCAAATCTTGCGGATCCCATGGAGAGGAGGAAAGCAGCAAAGAGCGGTATTGATGAGCGACATTGGTCGGACAAACCGCTCTTAGAGATGAAGGAGCGAGATTGGCGCATATTCAGGGAGGATTTCAGCATTGCCGCACGAGGTGAGCAATCGTCGTGCAACCTTCGCTCCGGATATTGACACAGTGCTTCTGCAGGCGGTTCAATTCCTCACCCGCTACGCTCTTGGGCAGAATCTACAATTCCCCAGCCTATACTCGATGTCATTGAAAAGATTGGTTATAAGGAACCGTCGCCTATTCAACGACAAGCCATTCCTATCGGTTTACAGAACCGGGATATCATCGGTATTGCCGAGACTGGTATGTCATGTTATAATTTCCAAACGACCTTGCTAAAATTGTGTAGGTTCCGGAAAGACGGCGGCGTTCGTCATTCCCATGCTTACATTCATCTCAAATTTACCACCCTTCACGGACGAAAATCGGCATCTTGGTCCATATGCGTTGATCATGGCACCCACTCGTGAACTGGCGCAACAAATCGAAACGGAAGCGCGCAAGTTTGCAGGTCCATTGGGATTTACATGTGTTTCCATCGTTGGTGGTGTATGTTGTTCGTTGGCTCGTCAATTTCCTTGTCTGATTTGTGATGTTCATAGCGTGCGGTGGAAGAACAACAGTTTAACCTCCGTGAAGGTGCAGAAATCATCATCGCTACGCCGGGTCGTCTAAAAGATGTGATTGAACGGCATGTGATTGTGCTTTCTCAATGCCGGTACATCGTCATGGACGAGGCGGATCGAATGGTTCATCTCGGGTTTGAAGCAGACCTCTTGTTTATCTTGGATAAGCTGCCAGCTGAATTGATGGAAGGTGAGCCCGAGGGGTTTGCAGCGCGTGGGGATGGTATGGATATGGATGGGGAGGAGAGCGCAGCGATGATAGCCAAGGGTCGCACGAGAGTGACGACGTTGTTCTCGGCAACGATGCCCCCCGCGGTGGAGCGGCTGGCAAGGAAGTACCTCAAGAGACCGGCGACTATCACGATCGGAGAAGCAGGACGGGCAGTTGATACGGTGGAACAACGGGTGGAGTTTGTGAACGGAGACGAGAAGAAAAAGTAAGCGAAAGATATGGAAGAAGGAAAATGAACTAATCGGATTGTGCAGGCAACGTATGCTGGAGATTCTCAACAGTGGCGTATTTGCTTCTCCGATCATCGTGTTTGTGAACCAGAAGAAGACGGCGGACATGGTTGCGAAAGATTTATCGCGGGCAGGGGTAGGACTTCTTTTTAGAATGCTGTCGGACATTACTGACGGAGAGGTAGTGGTCTGCGGCGACATTGCACTCTGGCAAGACTCAAGAACAGCGAGAAGCATCTTTGCAGTCGCTGCGGTCAGGCGAAGCAGACATACTCGTTGCGACCGATCTGGCGGGGCGTGGCATTGATGTGCAAGATGTTAGCCTGGTGGTAAACTACCAGATGGCAGGCACGATTGAGGCATACGTGCACCGAATCGGTGAGTATTAAGGGGGGCAGGTGTTATGTACATGATGTTGACATGGCACGCAGGACGAACTGGACGTGCTGGGAAGCAGGGGACAGCGATTACATTCTTGACTAACGATGATGACGAAGTGATGTACGTAGATGGACCACGGCCATTGTGGATGTGTTTTGTTGACGACGACGCTTTGACCGTGACAGGTATGATCTCAAACAAGGTAAGCGGTTATGGATGCAGATTCTTTTGGGGTGGCCAAAGACGATGGTTTGTGGGTGGAACCGGTGCCGTTTGAGGTCGAGATGCATGCCGTGATATGGATACCCCACATTCCACTCTTTCCCCGCATTGTTGCAAGGACGCACTAACGCCGAAAACAGAAATATCGAAATCGCCAGTGTCGAAAGTGCCGGCTGAGTTGGCGAGACACGAGGCAGCGCAACACAAGGTGTCGAAGGAGATGAAGCGGAAGAGAGATGCGGAGGATGTCGGGTGAACTGGTTGGGGGTTGCAAGTTGCTTGGACCCGGCCGATCGTGCGCGTTGTCATTGGCAGTATTTGTTGGTATCCATGAGAATCGGTTTGAGTCAGACGTTATTTTCTGTTTATTTTCGTCGGCCGACAAATCTCGTTTTTTCAATGACGCACTAGCCGGTCCGATTTCCCGATATGGTAGCTGTGCTTGGGTTCGTCTTACTCCGATACCAAGCGTTGCGCTCGGTCCACCATGCTCTCTGCCCATCCCATGCAGCCTATTCCAGATCGTGCTCAGGTAATTTTTCGCTCTTTCTTTCGTTCCACCATGTTCATCCTCTCCTCCTCCCCCCAGCACCGCCCCGTCCTCGTCCCCGTTCCCGTCCCCGATGCTCCCTCTCCCGCCCCCTCCCGCTTCCGTCGTCGCATCTCCTTCCACTCCCCCCCCTCCTCTTCTTCCCCCCCCAAGCACGGCCCCCTCCACGACCTCAAGCGCTTCCTCAACCACCACATCCCCCATCACCACCATCAACACCCCCCTTCCGACTCCAGTGCAACCCCCTCCTCCCAGCAGAGCTCTTCCCCCATTTCTACCAACCCACACACCCCTCCCGAACCCCATCTACAACCTCAGCAACAGCGCAGGGGTCTCGACTTCAATACCTCTTCCGTCATCGACGTCGTCCCCGCCCTCGTTCCCCCGGATCTCCCCAAGCAAAAGGACCACCATCAACATCCGCTTTCTGCCCTCATCAACAAGGCTCTCAACCACAAGGACAAGTCAAAGGACAAGGATAAGCACCAGCATGCCCATCTCGCTCCCAAAACCCCCTCCCCCCCCTCCGGCTTCTCCTCCATGCGTCCCTCCCACTCCCCCCCGTCCGCCCCGGAGCCTTCCGCAGCCACCTATTCTCATCCCGTCCCTTCTCTTTCCTCCGCAACGAATGCCCACCTTTCCAAAAAGTATGGCAAGTGGGGTCGCGTCCTCGGTTCCGGCGCAGGGGGCACCGTCCGCCTTATCCGTGGCCGTGCAAAGTCCGGAGGCATCGTGTATGCTGTAAAGGAATTCCGTCCTCGCCGCACAGGCGAAACTGAACGCGAGTACGAGAAGAAAGTCCGGGCAGAATTCTGTGTTGGCGCTTGTTTGAAACATGTCAATGTCATCGAGACCGTCGACATCGTCTGTGATCATGGTCATTACTACGAGGTATTTTATCCCCTCCCTACCTTCCTCCCTTCCCTTACCCTCTTCAGGTCATGGAATATGCCCCGTATGACCTCTTCTCTGTCGTCATGTCTGCTAAAATGCTTCGTCCCGAGATCTTTTGCGTCTTTCGTCAGATATGCAACGGTGTCGCCTATTTGCACTCCCTCGGCCTCGCCCATCGCGATCTCAAACTCGACAATTGTGTCCTCACTCGTGGCGACGTCGTCAAACTCATTGATTTTGGCACCGCCGTTGTCTTTGCATACCCTGGCTCCGACATGGGTGGCTCCACCCCCAGTACTTCCGGTCTTGTTCAAGCTCCGCATCCCCCAGTTATGGGTTACGTGGGCACACAGCCCGATGCTCCCGCTCCCCATACACACGCACGCTTAATTAAGGCGTCTGGCATAGTCGGCAGCGATCCGTATTTGGCCCCCGAGGTCCTTTCGGGTGGTAGTTATGACCCACGCAAGACTGATGTGTGGAGCATCGGTGTCATCTTTGTAAGTCCTTTTTTTCTGGTTCTACATGACCCTGTGGCTGCGCCGTTGCTGTGGATTACCGTGCACCCCGCCCCGCTCGAACCGCTTAGGCTGACGGCATCGGGCGAGGCTCAGGGTCACATTCATTTCGCTTCGCGCTTTCGTAAACATTGCTCACCTGCATATCTTGGCAGGTGTGCATGATTCTACGGCGCTTTCCTTGGGCAGTTCCCGATCGTGAGCGAGATGCATCCTTCCGCGCCTTTCTTGAAGCAGAGGGTGAAAATCCCTTGGAGTCCCATAAATTACTTTGTAGACGCTCGAACCCTCGCACGCGAAAGGGTGCGAAAACGAGTGGCAAAGTCTGTGGGGTTCTCGATGCTTCTTCGGCACGTAATGCATCCGGTCACTTGGCTGTTCCGTCGGCAAACAATGCAAACGGATCTGCTGCGACTTGGCCTGCCCCGGCCGCAGGTGGTGTGTTATTCGCTTGTATGACTTCGTTTACGTGTTGAAACTTATGGCATCTCGTTTGTAGCAGAACACGCCTTGCTGCAGCCGGACGACGCTAAATCTCTCTTGAGCATGACAAGTAGACATACCGAAAGTACATACCCTTACCCGCCTACGATCACCTCTACCGACTCGCATTCTGGCTCCGCATCGGGTGCTGAAGACGACGATAAGCGGCGTGAGGATGCCACCAAGTTGACGAAGCAGGCGCTCTTGAGCCCCGGTCACGGTATGAGGGCCGCAACGCTTCCTCCACCAAGACAAGATTCTCAAAGTGATGACGCTGCTGGAGATCGCGAGGTCGAAATGGACAAGAGTGTGTTGGGACTTGGTCGGCCAGGTTTATCGACCGAGAGTCTTCCCGTGCATAGTCCTCTGCTTGGTTACGTCAACCTTTCGAATGCTGTTGGTAGCGCAAGTCCGACGATCAACACTCAAATTCGCCCAGAGGAAGAGGTCGTCGCGAGCCCTGTGTCTTCGGAACCATTGTCTCCATCGTCACCAAAGCCTCGTCCGCAACAATTGTCGGAACCACAGGCAAATCGCCCAGCACCATCCCCACCAACAGCTCAACCCGGTTCATCCAAGAAGGGGAGCCCACGTAAACGCACAATCTCGTGTACCTCCCCCAACTCTGTTTTCCGTCTGCTCCCTCGTGAGACGCGACCGGCACTCCGTCGTATGTTATGTTTCGATCCCAAGGCTCGCACGACGATGGGCGAGCTGCTTTGGGGTCGATGTGGCGGAGGAGGTATGATTGCACTCGAGGAGGGCGAAAAGTGTGGCTGTGAAAAGGAGCATGAATCCAAGGAGGGCGCCGTGGACGAGGACGACCACGAGGACGACGACCAGGACAGCGACGAAGAGTACGATGAAGACCTTGGAGATCCTTGGGTCAAAAGCATCGAGACTTGTACAGGAAAGGACACGCCTACACATGTTCATGTCCGTATTCCAACAGACGAGAAGGCCGGCAAGAAACGACTCTTTTAACTGTTCCGTCACAGAGGAAGGTAGATAGGGAAACGGCAACGGCAACCGACTATTCCTTTTCCTTGAACGCCTCACGGTGTCCTTGCGGATCGATGGATTTGATCGATCGATCGTGGAGGGCTACGTCTATCACCATGCTGCTAGGCCGAGCCCCTGTAGGTTGCCACTATGCTCTCCGTTCTCGACACAGCGAGCCATGTGTTGTGCCCGCTATGTTTTCTGGTGCTTAACCCATTCCGCTTGTTTTTCTTCTCATCTGTTGTCATCATCATTTTTTTCTATGTAGATTTACTCGTTCGGTTTCACGCTTTCAGGGCCAAATTTATCCAGCCCACACGCCATCTTTTTTTTTTTTTTCATCTCTCGTCCAACACTATTTTCCCTATCAGCATTTTAACAGCCACATGCAATTTACTGTGAAGATCAACTGTACATGAACTTGAGAAAGCCAGGTATATTTAGTGACGTTTTATAATAAGCGGGCCGGAATATATCTATGAAGTACATTGGAGTATTTCCCTTTCTATAATATATTCGCTCTAGTTGCTTGACGGGTTGATTGGATCAGTTTCAGAGTTGACGTTGGTTATCGACAAGCCACTCATTCCCTTGTATACTATGTCCGATCAGCCTACGATGCAAAAGTTATGGGGGGGCCGATTTACTGGCAAGACCGATCCGCTGTGGGTGCCATAAAGGCGACGATGGGGTCCGACCTGACTCGCTCGACAGGATGCATGCATTTAATCAATCCCTCCGATATGACCAACGCATGCACGCCGCTGATATCCGCGGCTCCATCGCGTATGCCAAGGCGCTTGCGCGCGTCGGGATCTTGTCGAGCGAGGAAGAGGCCAAAATGATCGAGGGACTTGAGGCTGTTGGAAAGGAATGGGAGAGTGGCCAGGTATAGTACTAGTCCCGGTTCCCTCCTTGTCCCCCTCTCACACTGGTTCGTTCTAGTTCACGGCTGCACCCGATGACGAAGATATTCACACCGCCAATGAACGGCGGTTGAGCGAGTTGATCGGGCCGCTTGGCGGCAAGTTGCATACAGGACGATCTAGGAATGATCAAGTAGCGACAGACATGCGGTTGTGGTTGCTCGACCAGGTGGTGGATGTGCAAACGAGCCTCGAGGGGCTGTTGCGCGTCATGGTCGAGCGCGCGGACGAGGAACGGGATATCCTATTACCCGGGTATACCCATCTACAGGTGACGTGTTTTCCTCGCCTCTTTTCGCGCACGCCCACGGCGTTGTTGGTGCGGGCGTGAACGAGTGACACTGCTAATCGGATGCGCTCGTGTAGCGTGGCCAACCGATCCGATGGTCTCACTTTTTACTCTCACATGCGTTTTCGTTCAAGAGCGACCTTGAGCGTCTCCGACAGCTCGTTCCCCGTATTTCCGTACTCCCACTCGGCAGCGGGGCCCTCGCCGGCAACCCGTTTGCGGTGGATCGGGAATTCCTCGCCCGAGAACTCGGGTTTGCCTCCCTCGCCGAAAACAGCATGTGGGGCGTGGGCGATCGTGACTTTATCGTTGAGTTTCTGATGTGGTCGAGTCTGACAATGACCCACATGAGTCGGTTGGCGGAGGATTTGATCGTGTACTCCACGGCCGAGTTTGGGTTCGTCACGTTAAGCGATGCGTATAGGTACGTTGGTATGTTATCATCACCGTATCAGGGCTTGACATCGCTGCGTCAAGTACTGGATCAAGTATCATGCCACAGAAAAAGAACCCGGATTCGTTGGAACTATTGAGAGGCAAAGCGGGTCGGATCTTTGGTAACGTGCGTTGCACCTGCTGCTATTTTAGCAATCTCTGACGGCGTCGGGTAATGTTCTTAATTAAGATGGCAGGATTTTTGATGACGCTCAAGGGTTTGCCGGCGACGTACAACAAGGACATGCAAGAGGACAAGGAGCCGCTCTTTGATACGGTCGACAACATCAGTGCTTCACTCAAGATTGCTGAGGGCGTGATTGCCACGATGACGGTCGGTCCTCTCATAGCGTATGTGTCATGATGCGACGCGGGGGCGCTGATGATCCGTGTGATTTCGGTTTACACAGGTTCACGGGGATAAAATGCGGGCTGCACTGACCATGGATGTGCTTGCGACGGATTTGGCTGATTACCTTGTCCGCAAAGGGGTGCGTTCCTTGTTGCATTCTACCTTTCCTGTTCGGCTCCATTTCTGGGGTTACTCTCACATACACACTCACACGACAACTACATAGGTGCCGTTCCGCGAGACCCACCACGTTTCGGGGCGGGCGGTGGCGTTAGCTGAGGCGCGGCATTGTCAGCTCAACGAGCTGTCGGTGTACGATTATAAGCAGCTGCATGAGCGGTTCGAGGACGACGTCGTAGACGTGTTTGACTTTGAGACGAGTGTGGAGAGGCGGACGGCGATTGGGGGACCCAGTCGGGGGACATTAGACCGACAGGTTGCTGTTCTGCGAGCTGCCCTGGCTGCCTGATGTCAGGGGCCGCCACCACTTTAACCGTGCTAGGAGCGCAAATTCGGTGGCGACGGCACAGAGATGCATCCACATGAGCGAGTCGCACATGTATAATAAAGTCGAAATCTCGTTGGCGACGAAAACTGGGGGAAAATGCAACGTTGGTCCACACATAGAGAAAGGCCGGTTCCCCAGTGTGGCCCACTGTATCGCGGAACGTTTACTCGGCACTTGACCACGGTCCCACTCGACCTATGAATGAGTGAAGGACATGAGCAACTATATACTTACGGCAGGCGGTTGCACTCCGCGTTGGATGATTGCGGTGACCATCAACCCCTTTTTTTCCAGATGAATCGAGGACGATGACAATTCTTTCTTTCTTTCTTTTTCTTTTTTTTTCATATCAAGAACTTCCCGGTATTTTGATTGTATTGACCATGATATCAACTAGTTCCTGGAGTTTCCTATCAATGGTAATGTGTTACCTGACATAGCTTGTTGCCCACTGGGCTGCTGCAGGGAAGTTCCAACCACGATTTGGAACCATGCTTTACGTGCCTGGCCTCATTGCGACTGTCAAGTCTCAAATGTATTGTCCAACGACGGATAAAATATACCAGCCATATCAAAGCATCCATGTCCGTTCGGTCAATCTCGACGACATTCGCCGTACCACAAAGGCAGCATGCATACTCTGAACAAGTTCGTTTAGATTGTTCAAACACGATTCTCAACACTGCTTTGGAACCCGGGAAATGCGTCTGAGTCGGCCTTGCTTATCATTTGGGTCACTGGCACTCACCTGCCATCATCTACGTACA
Organism: Boletales sp. KT-2023b; assembly: GCA_038089675.1. Lineage (NCBI taxonomy): Eukaryota > Fungi > Basidiomycota > Agaricomycetes > Boletales > Boletales sp. KT-2023b. Next base: position 20,843 of record JBBPLE010000184.1, read on the forward strand.
AAGCACACCTCCCTCTTTCAATGTACCATCTTTGTACGCAAGCGCCGTTGAAGTTGAGTCTAAAAAGGGAGCAGAGTGCAGTTATGATGTGAGCTGCTGGACGCAAGTTGTATGACCAGTAAGCATTTGAGAGCAGGTGCAGGACACTGATCATCATCTCTAAGTTCGTGAATATTTCTTCCCGTGTCTTTTCACGATCGCACGTGTTCCTTGACTGCGGATTTGAGATAGTGCCTGTGCGACAATCACCAATTAGCGTCCATAAGTGAGATGCAAACAGGTACGTACCAAGTACTTCAAGTAGAACTTATTGATTTCCGTCTCATGGCTAGCTACCACCACTCTCGTCACTAATGAAGGATAAGCCAGCGCGGATCGCTTAGCTTGTGCGGGGCCTTTTCCAGCTGGCTAGTTTCAGCGGAATGCATCGTGGACTGGAATGTAAGCAGAAAATAGGGTCTTTCAAAGTAGAGGACGGCCGTCGTTTTGAGGCCGTTTTGCCATACCTAAATCCGCTTTGTATCTTGATATACCCCGTTTTGAAGCCGTTTTGAGCAATTTTCGGGTTGTGCAAACTCAGACAGTACTGTTGCCAAAATAAATCTCAAAAGCAGCAAAAACAGTTTTGGGTGCTTGCTCTCCAAAACGGATTTCAAAACAGCACCCAAAACGGCTTCAAAACGACAGCCGTTTCTGCTTTGAAAGACCCTATTCTTAACTTTGGAAGCTCTTTCTTGCTTTCTGGGGTCATATTGGAAGGATGTAGTAATTCGGATGGTTGACATGGTTCAACGTACAGCATTTGGTGAATTTCAAGTCTCGGACCATTTCGCGCTGCTGCTTGATTTCTGTAAGGCATTGACGTTCATCGCCTGTGAGCGCAAAGTGATGCAAGAAGTACACCCGACCCCGACCGAGTCAATGCATGATTCATGAGATAGTCATAGGCAGCAAGCTCCACCATTCCTCAAAACCCTTGACCCTGCTTTGAGCATGGATCCATCCTGCTTCCCTTGTATCATCACTACCTTGTGGTTGACTAGGATCAGATGATGCTGGCATCTTCATCACCATCACTTAGCTTACATTTCCTGCCAATTTTGCGGGTCTCATCCCGACTCGCGCGTCAAGTTCTACGCACGAATAGCAACTCCGTTGCCTTGTAATAAATATCCACCCTATCTCGAGATTGACGCGATGACCAATCGTTCGTGCAACAGACAGCGTGTCACTTGCATGAATAAATTGTCATCGCAAAAAAAATTAAAGTCTCGTCTGCCGGTGAGTTCCAAAACTTACCAAAGGTCCAACCGTAATCTGAAAGTGCCCGTGTCTCGACTCGACACAATTCACCATACCGCAAAGACAGCACATGTACCCCGAATGTGTCCGTCCCGAATATTGAGAGATGGCCATCAGTGTCTGCTTCTAGTCTTGTCCATCGGATTGGCATTCCATTCGGGTCACTCACGTGCCATCGTCAGAGCACAAATGATATAGTTCGGTGAACCTTCTTTGCGTGCAAGCGTTATCGAAGTCGCATTGGGGTGTGCGTCGAGCACGACCGTTTGTTGCTAGAGGCAAGAAGTTGGCGTTAGTAAGATTTCCCACACGAACTTACAGACAAAGAACCAAGTGGGTAGGTGTTTGTGCCTCCAACAGCGTAATACAACCTGATATCCGTGCTGTTTGAGTTTTGGATGCCGATCATTAAGTCTAGTTTTGCCAGTATTTGTTCTTCCGACATTTTCACGATTGCGCATAATTTACAATTGTACATTTGAGACGATGTCAGTCTAACGTGTCAGCAGAATAAAAACAATCACGATGAGTACATACTAAGTACACCATCAAGAGGTTGTTGGTGTCCAGATTGCATCCGGCAATCACTCTCCTCACTGAGGAATCAGCTAATATAAAACGTACATGTTGCTTCAGTTGGGTAAGGTCGCGCGAGCTCTCTTGCCGACTCATATACGATTGGCACATAAAAGTGGAGTTTTTCAGGATCGCACCGAATGGGGCACTGGAAATAGCGTGGAACGTTCAAGGGAGCTGCGAGGTAAATTGCCCGAGATCCAAGATATTCGCATTCATTGTCTGGGATTTATCAGCAACTCAAACGCGTGTCCAAGCAAGCAAACCGTTAAAATTTAGAATAAAAAGGATAACGGCTTTCATGCGCGTTCCGAGTACTGCGACTCGCCACCAACTGTTCTCGTCACAGCCTCGTGAGTCCGCTGTGCCCTCGACCCCCGCAGCACACAGCTGAGCTGCGTCGGATGCGTTCCGATGCCAACATTGAATAGATTGTGTTCTAACCAGAGTGGGATCAGTTTTCAGGCGTGTATATACCTGAACCACCTCCGAAGTGTCTCTGTCATCCGAGGCCAAGTTAGCCAAGCGGAGTAAACGCTCTACAGCAGCTCGGATACGCATTCATTGTCTGCCCACAGGGATGGCGGTGTTGGTTGTTTGTAGTCGTTTGTCGGATCCGCATCAAGACAAGGTCGGGTAACCAAAAAAAATACTAAAACCTTCCGCAGGCTGTTCATCCTAAAAACTATTTACCTCAACCTTTGACGACTGATTACCATGGATAGACTAGCAGCAATGAGGGTCTGTGTTCATTTCGCCTCTTTGTCGACGTTCTACTCACTCGAAACCCTTTGTTAGGCCCAACAACAGGGCAGGTGAGCACCACGTTACTCTGGATGGCGCCCAGGCCGACCCACATGGCCAACACAGATCGTACGGGCGACAGGACAACACGGCGTACGAAATGTCAGAAGTTAGGGACAGCACTACCAACCTCACTGCTGGCGGAGGAGGGGCAGACCCAGGAGACGACATGGGTGCCTTTTACGATGAAGTATGGTCTTGTTCTCTAGCCGTGTTCTTCACTCATTGCTGTTTTGCATTTCTTCTTTCCTTCCCACCTTTGCTTTAATGTCATTTAGATTGCTTCGCTTCAAGACACACTCAAGACATTCAATGCCAATGTTGCGCGAATTGACGAGTTCCACTCACGGTCACTGAACAACACTGATGAGGCGGCCGCACAGCGGAATGCGGACCAATTGGCTGACCTCGTGCAGGAAACGAGTGCATTGAGCGCCACGTTGAAGCGACGTGTTCAGGCTCTGGAAAGACAACCTGGAGGTGGACGGGACGGTCAAGTTCGCAAACAACAGGTCAGTAGCGCTGGTAAAATGTAGGAGGATTCCATGATGCTGATGAGGGCCTTTCGTAGACGGCCTTTGTCAAATCTAAATTCGTGGATGCGATCCAAAACTACCAACAAGTGGAACAGCAATACCGACAAAAGTACAAGCAACGGATGGAAAGGCAGTTCAAGATTGGTAAGTTGTTTGTGGCCCCTTGGCTAATGTGGTTGATTCTGATATGTCTAGTCAAACCGGATGCAACCCCGGAGGAGATACGAGCCGTGGTGAATGATGACTCTGGCGGCCAGATATTCAGCCAAGCTGTATGTTATTGCAACATGCATTTTGATGTTTGTCTGATCCGAAATAGTTGATGAACTCGAACCGTTATGGTGAATCAAGAGCTGCCTATCGCGAGGTGCAAGCACGCCATCAGGATATCCAGCGCATTGAGCAAACTATTGCTGAACTCGCGCAACTCTTCAACGATGTGTGTCCACTACCAATGCTTGATGCATAGTCATAGTTATTGATCATTGTTCATGCAGATGAGCATCATGGTAGAGCAACACAGTGAATTGATAGACAACATAGAAACGACCGCGGCGACAGTTGAAAAAGATTTGGAGGCGGGGCACGTTATGCACCCCCTTCCACTCCACTTTTTCTAACACGTATATTACAGGGTTGGCCATACAGATAAAGCGATCGTCTCTGCTCGCGCCGCACGAAAAAAGCGATGGATTTGCTTCTTCATCCTGCTTCTCGTCCTTGCCGTCGCTGCTATTGTTGTCGCGGTTGTTGTCACCAATAACACAAAGAAGTAGGTCAGTCGCTTGACTGGACCACTTGTTCATCCTCTCTCGTTGGTCGCTTTCTCGGAGTTATGATCTGTTTTTCTCTTCTCATCAGACAATTTGACTTTTCTTTATCTGTCGCGGACGGCGGCTTTGCTACTCTTTGGACTGGACTGACCCTACACCGCAACCTACTTGCTAGATCGCCGTTACCCCTCGTCTATACATCCTGCCATCGACGCTCTTTTGTCTTCATTATTATCTACTTAATCAGATCTAGTTAGTAGTGATCTGGGTCTATGATACACATCCTGGAAATCGATTACTTCTTTGACCACATCCATTGAAGTTTGTCATGAGAGGAGGGCACCATTTGATCCATTAAATCGGATCATTCAGAGGGCGGTTATAGATGTCCTATGAATCAGTATGGGAAGAGAAGCACGCATGCAGGGCAGTTCCACACCAAGGAATACTTCCACATTCGCGATCCTGAGCCATGGTCCATACATATAGTAGGGAAAGAGAATCACTTTTCGTGTCATCCATTTACAAGAATGTAGGAGGTACATCGTGCGACGCGGGGCGGCATGCCGTGAACCGATCGCGTCCAGATGAAGTAGAAGCAACCAACAAGACGTTTAGTCGTCGAACGACGCGACGACATGCCAATCACTGACGCACGCAACGAGCGATCGAACTTGCAGGACCATCGTCTGGGGCGCATCTTGTATGGCAAGGTGGCAGCGCGGGCCTTGGCCCTTTCGGCGGAACCAAAATTGCGCCGGGTCTCCTATTTGGCGCCGCGTGGCGTTCCGACAGAAATGCCACGAGCAGCCAGGGCCTACCGGCACGGTCAATCAAGGTTTGCGAGTGATGTGAATACACGTCGTCTCAGAAACCTTGAGTGCGGTTGCCTGTGCCTACGGCGACCTTTTTTTTTTTTTCGAGGTTCATTTATTCCCCCAGCAGATTGGAATAAATTACTTACCACATTATGAGATTTGGCTTGAACCATATTGGCTTACCTACATAGCAATCACGGCTCGGGACAGACGTGGAAGATTCCGGTCCTTTCCCTGAAAATTGGGTCCGTCGAAAGGATTTGTCAAGAGAGGCGCATATAGTGCATGCGCTTACCCAGGACCTGTGAGTTTGCAGAATATTAGGAACCAATCCGAGACGCCGGGTCCCAGTCCACGGGATGGGCTGATGGTGGCTCCAGGGATGTTATTAATTTGGGTATATTTCCGACTTAAACGATCATTTTCACAGCCAGTATACTCACGTTAGACGTGTCGGATGTTGGCTGGAAGGCATAGAGGTCACCATCAAAGGTACCACCGCATGAACGAGACGGCGAACACGCATCGCGAGGTGCATGTCACCGAGATGAAACTGAACGTGTGACCATACAAGTTCGGAATGCGCAACGACACTAGTGGTACCGGCTTCCGTGTGCTTCATCGGTCTCGGTGTAGCTCACACAGCCGTGACCAAAGTCCAAAGAAAGACTGTGCGCTCGTTTGACATCAGACAGTCCTACCCGGGCGCACGTTCGACGGTGACAACTATAGTAAGATGCTTGTCAGAAACGGGGTAATCAAGGTTACAAGAAGTGAAACGAATACGCGATACGTGCTAGTATGTTGTCAACACGATACGATGTATCATTCTAGCTAGTTATGGGATCGTCTTGGATCACGTTCCCGTGCACCAAGTGGCCTGCAGAGTTGCCTTGAAACGTACGCAACCGTAATGGTGGCGGTTGTTACGTCCAGAACTCGTCAACCGCAAGTCGGAATTGCAGGATTCACCTAGACTAGGGACGGCCATGTGCTGGCTAAGAAGATGCGGGATCATGCTGGTGTGAATTTGATCGTATCGTGTTTCAAATTTCAGCGACGAGAAACGTATAGTGTCACTTAGTATTTGTTCTGCTCGGCTGCCAGTGGGCGTAACACATGTAAAGGATTGGATAAACTTACCAGGGTATTATCCGAGCATGGCCAGTACCAAGGTGGCTGCTACATGTTCCACAGCCTCGTGTTGTGATGGCCTCGTTCGTGTGCCCGCCGGAGCCAACTGAGACACGAGGCCCAGGAAAACATGATCAGTATATCGAGTAGTAGCAGTTCATTTGGAAGTGAAACATCCATGATGTGGGATTCCGGAAATCGGATCCGGCTCTATCTTGATCGAGACTTCCAGCAGGATGTAGTACACATAAGTTGGGGGAAAGTTGCACCACGTTTGAACCACGCCCAAAGCTCCTGGGCCTGAGGCCCGCTCTAGTGGCAAAACAGCATCGGGTTCTGAACCAGCATAAGTTTCCCGCTCTGTACCAACAGTGACCGACCGTCAATTGCTCGAGCTCAAAGGATCTATGAGTTTACTATCCTGTCACAGTACTTGCAAGTTGGCATCATCATTCCCGATTATAATTCCGAGTCCTTCCGGATTCTTCCTCCCTCTTCATTAAACGGGGATCGGGTGAATGCTTCAAGAGAAACGTGCGGCGGGGCAGCAAGTAGAACCAAGGCTACATCACGATCGAATCAAACACTAGAGAACCACCGCAGGGCTTATCCCACCTTACGCGCGGTGGGTCGCTCAGGAGGAAAATTGTCTCAGGATGGGATAACGCTACATTGGAAATTTATACCAGAAAGTCAACGTTTGTTACATCCATTCGGCACGAGAAAAAAATGCCATCTGAATATAACTGGAAACACATGTTCAGCACTGATTCCGCATCACGATCAGACAATTAGGCAATAAATCCTTATCTTAAGGACGAACGGGCGAGGCAACGCGCAGCACGCCAGCAGGTGTGAGAAATGAGGTGAAATTCGGCGGGTAAATGATCAAATGGCAAATGGTGATGAAGGTGGCGCAATATCCTCAAAAATATTCATGTTCACAGCCGTATCGGGTTGTGCGAGTAATCTGGCTGTAGTCGGGGAGCTTCGAGGAAATAGATTCACTGGGCCGTATGCCACAAAAAAAGGGTATAAATGCCAATATTTTCACCCGGACCGAGTGGATCTGGCAGTTTAACACCACGAGCATCAGAACATAGAATCCTCGTCACATGAGACATAACCGTTGAGATGAAAACGCGGTTATGGGTCGGACTAACGACGGAGCAAATTGGGGACGAAATGAAACGGAATAAGGAAGAAATTGGCCATGCAGGGATTACGCACTGGTGACGATGTAAATTTTTGGCCAGTGAAAAAGACGAATTGATGGCACTGGAAATAAGATGGAGGGAGCGAGGAAGGATCCGAACAAACAAAAATGTCGGATAAAGCACGCGACCATCGATAACCAGAACTTCGAGAGAAGCCTTGTGCCGCCACAGAAGCACTAAAAATTTCAGAAGTCGACCAACTTATCTTCTATGGCACGCTAGGACACATATATATTTACATTGTTTTCCGAAATATCGGACGACGAGATGAGGCTCGCGTGTGAATGAACGCTGGGAAAGTGCAGTTGATACCGTGATCACTGCAGGATGCGCTGATTGGCAGACAATTGTCAGGGTTTTCGGCGCTTTGCGGCGGCAAAAACCAGTGTTGACCACTGAGGTGATATGAACTACTTGGTTTGTTGGTTTACTCACAGGGGCCAAACGAGTGACCGTGGTAGCCAGAACTCGGTAAGAGCGAGGCGCTCGGGGGGACGAGCTGTTGACAATTAGTTCGGTCATAAAAATTATTTGCTAAATTCAGATTTCAGGGGCTTAAAAAAAGAATCTCGCTTGGGCGGGAATTAGCACTGACCAAAAAAAGACCATATTTTTGTACGCTAGCCTGATTGATTTGATGCGCATACATGGCTTCATGACACGGACATGAATTTTTCTTGATTACTCGCCTCGGAAGCTTGCACAGAGCCTGTAACATACCTTTCTATACGGGACTCGACACAGATAATATTCAAGCCGACAGAAGTGACAGGATTCGACCCACGTTACAGCTCATCTCTTGTGTTACGGGGCGCGTCATCTTCCTCCTCTTCCTCCCAGTCTTGCTCACTTTCCTTCTCTGTTTCTCCGTTACGCTTCATATTGAATATTGCATTTCGCAACACGTCTGTTAAACGTGTATATTCTTCAGCAGACATATCACCCTGTACCGCTCCATCCCCATCGGCATCTATTGGTATTTCCTCTAGGATCTCGATGACAAACTCGCCATTTTCGCCATGGTCTAAAAAGACTCGCGGGTTGTTACCAGTCAGCTCTTGAATGTCAGGCAATTTCATGAAAGCTTCTATGGCCCGTTTAATGTCGTCCAGTGGGCTATCAGCCTTGTCACCGGAGTTTGATCCTAGTGAACTTTGGAATGGGGCCGGACTAGGTATAATGAAACGAGATTTGCGGTGGACAAGATGAAGGGGATGGTCGGATTCGTTCAGATTTGCTTGGTCGACAGCTTGTCTCTGCTCAAGTTGAGTGGACTCGGAAGGGAAAACTCGATCAGAAGGGGTATCGATGATTTGCCGGCAGCGTACAAGCGACTCTTCACGAGCTTCTCGGCGGGATCTGAACCCGGGCTCGCCGCACAAGCGCGGCGTTTGTACGACCAGTACATAAGAACATGTTTTGGATTCACGGACGAGAAGTATAGAGTCAGCCATCGTCATCGAACAGTGGAACTGATGATTGTTCATTTGACCGGTTTCTCGGCGAGAAACAAAAGAAACTTGCCTGAACTTCGACTTCACGAGGTTTTCCGGTTTTATCGCAGAATGTGCCATCACCCCATCGCTGTACAAGATAGCGAGAACCTGGTCCATGTGCGACTTCCAAATTTACGGGATGAGGTTGATCGGCGACGGCCACGTCCGCTCCGTTTTCTGGTGCGACGGGGGAGACACCTAACGTAAAGGCTTCCCACTGAATAAGATTTAGCAAGAATGTATGAAAAAGGTCGTGGAAACGTGCCTGTGAGTCCTCAGCAGGCTCAGATGGACCTGGATGCATGACATTATCCAGCGGGCAGTAATGAAATGCAGAACAGATTACCTAAGTGCGGTTGTGTGGGAGCGAGCTCTTTGAATTGTCTGATTTGGTGGTT
>JBBPLE010000185.1:3710-24728 GCA_038089675.1 Boletales sp. KT-2023b
AATGTAACCTCAGCTTAGTCCTGCTCAATTCTACCTTGACCTCCTCGAACCTTCGTCAACTCATTGTCAGACGATTACCCTTGAACCCTTCGTCAACTCATCATCGGACGATTACCCTTGAACCCTTCGTTGACTCATTGTTGGACAACCCCTTTGATATTCGGCAAGTCTTCCTTGTCCAAATCCCTTGAACCTCTTCATTGACTCTATCGTCAGACAACTCCTTGTTATTTGGCAAGCCTCCCTTGACCAAATCCCTCAAACCTTTGACCCACTGTTAGTTCTTTGAGCCTACGCTCATTCCTACCCAGACCAAGCATAACAGTCCCTGTCCTTGACCTAGGTGATTATCATTAGGTCTATGCTTGTCCCTACCTGGGCCAAGTGTAACATGTGCTTTGTGCCAGCTTATGCACCCTTGCAGCCAAATGAGCAAGTCTGTGGTGATGTTGTCACTGCTGGTGTATTCTGGGTATGTGACATCCAATCAAACTACAATAAAAATCTAGTAGGTCATAGCTCATGTCATCTTTTCCACAGCCTGGCACAGAAACTTATATTACTAATGCCCGTCCTTCCATCCACTGCCTACCACACCCAGCTGAACCCCCTCAGCCCACTGGGTCTGTCAGCACAGCTGCAACCATTTCTACACCTATTGTGGCTACAACTAGTACTGGGGTAACATTGGACCAAACACAAAAAATTCTTGTGTGGGTATGGGACATAATGCAGTTCACAATCCTATCTCTCAATGCAATGCCATCAAGAGACACATGTCAAGCGGCATTCCAGACTGTGACTGCAGAAATTTTAGGTATGTTGATTTAGGATTTGCTATGGAATAACTCACAATTTTATAGGGTATTTGCCACAGCTGCTCACACCACTAGATGACAAGGCTCTCTTGAGCATTCAATCTGTCATAACCACAACATGGAAAGCCTTCAAAGACTCTGCACAGGGTCTCATCCATGATGCCTACAGCCTTCAACCTCACCTCCAGGATGGACAACCTGATGCTGAGGTCATTACAAAACAAACAAACATACCATGGCTACTCAAAAATGATAGATGGCTCCACCAGCTAGACAAGGTAGGTTTTGTTTTGTGGCTGATCACAATTTCCATACTCAGATCATTTACTTGCTTAGAATGGAACAGTCATCACTCTTTACAAGCACCCTGTGCTGATCTCTGTAATCTTGAATATGGTCTGGCTTGGTGGCCTTCACAAGTTTCTCAATGACAATGACAATGCATTTGCTCACTTAATTTCTCTTGCCACCACAGCAATTCATTCAGCATTGTCTGAGCATATCCACAGAACTCAAGAAGTAACTGAATTCTCATTGTTGAATATGATCAATGTATACAAATGAGTAGTCACTTCCTTGTTAGACCATTCTTTTTCTACTTACCTTCCCATGTTGAAGGATCTCATCACTAAGCAAGGTAACTCATTGCTACATAGCAAGGATTGTAGATAGTGATACCAGCTTGATCTATACAATCATTATCTAATCAATCTAATCAAACATGCAAAAAATGACCAGAGTTGGAAGTCCGTAAGGTTACCTATTCCATGACACCTTATATGGTATATTCGTAATTCAAACCTGAGCTAACCAAAAATATTATGCTAATCCAGCGCTGAATCAGCGCTTAAGAATGTAGATGCTAGTATGGGCAGGACGTTGGCGGTGACTCTTGCGAGTGCCAAGTTCCAATCTCTTCACGATGGACACGCCTAGGACCTCGCTTTTGAATAGCCTACGTGCGCACCGGATAGCAAGTAGTCCCCAGCTTTGCATAGTCTTTGATCGAGCACATCGTATATAACGATGCAGCCTGTTTTGCGCTCGACTTCTGTCAGAAAGAAAGGATAAGGCGATGGTGGACATAACGATTTTCTGGTCATCGTGTTGTTCAGACCGGGACCGGAATATTCCCATTTGGCCCGGAAATCTCACGCGTTTAGAACTCGGCGCATCTTCTCATCCACGATCATGACCGAGTCCGTCACCGTCGACAACCTCATCGTCGGCGGCATCTCCGTCGAGATCCACAGCCACCGTGATGGCGCCGACTCCAACTTACCCGTGTATGCCTTGTTCATGCTCCACGGCCGTACGCTATCCACCGCAAGCGTGGCATCCATCGCGAAAGCGATCCTCGAATACAATTACGGACCCGAGATCAAGAGGAAGAAGGACTTGATCATCATCGCGTTTGTGAGCACCGTATCGCAGCGTCGCCACGGGCCAGATCATGGATCATAGGCGTCCAGGACCATCGTAACCACGGAAAACGTCTCGTAGACGCCGTCCGCAACCAAGGATGGAGCGCGGACCCTGTTAAAGACAACCCTCATCATGTGTCAGTTGTGTCGTAGCGACCATCTCCGGATGTCCTTACTGACGAGCATAATGGATGCAATCCAGTATCGACATGTACACCATACAGAGCAAGTTCCCCTCCATTCGAACTCCACATACTGAATGCTGACTTGGAACCCAGCTGGCACTGTGCATGACCTCACCTTTCTGATCGATCATATCCCTGCATATCTATACCCCCAAGTTGAGAGGAACATCGCGGAATGGGGAGTAGCAGGCATCAGCCTCGGAGGACACTCGGCCTGGATTGCACTCACCCGCGGTAGGTAGCCCAGAACGTGATCCTGTCGGTCAATTCTGCTATCTTGCGCTAACATATCGACCTCTGACCAGAGCCTCGGATCCAGCTTGCTATTCCAATCATCGGGTGCCCCGATTTTACAAAACTCATGTCCCTGCGCGCGAAATCGTCTGGAGTTCCGTTTGAAGCTCCATACTACCCAAACCAACTAAAAGCCTATGTGGATGCGTACGATCCTGCTAGTTTTTCGTACTGGGAAAACGACGTTACGAACCCTTTCTTGGGCAAGAGGATACTCGTGTTGTCAGGCGCCAGGGACAAATTGGTGCCTTGGTCTACAAGCCAGGAGTTTGTGGAGAGATTAGAAGTCGGTGATGGTGTGAAGAAAGTAGTGCTGGAAGAAAATGCTGGGCATGAATGCACCCCTATCATGATTCAACAAGCGGCGCTCTTCGTGTCAGAATGGCTGATAAAATGATTGGTGGGGCTCACTGTGAGCGGTATATGTACAAATGCGGGCCTATAGCGTCTAGCAAAAACACGTAAGATTCGTTTTGCAGCAGTTACCCATATCTTTGGACGAGGCCATCATATACAACAAAGACAATCCCACTGCAAGGAATGGCTTTGGCCACTGTCATGCCACAGCCCGCATATAGGCCTCTCCAACCTTGCACCTTGTACATCGACCTTGCCGTCGCCCAAAATCCATCTATTTTGTCTTTTAATTGCAACGAGTGGGTAAACTTATCTGGTGGACGGAGTTCGTCTATGGTCTGTATTGCAGACTTGATGGTATCCGCGGGATAAACGGAGAGCACGTGCACCCCGCCAGCTAATGCGCCGGAGAGGGCGGATTCCCAAGGGAGAAGCTCAGTGGGTGAATCACGGGGTATAAATTTCCCGAGCGAATTTGGGTTTGAGGCGCGTCTAGTAAGGAGAAGTGACGCAAAGAATTCCTTTGAGGCAAACCACGCAGCTGTTCCTCCGGTCTCACGAACCATGGTGCCAAAATGGCCCACCCAGAGGCCTTTCACACCAGAAGTGCGTATGATGTTTGTGATAATTGTCATTGGACCTGGTAATTTCCGTGTGATAAGTGAATGTCTCTGTGGCGCGGAAGCACTGGAGGTCATAGTAGTTGCGGGAATAAAGGAAGGGGGTATCGTTTTGAAGTCGGGAATCTTCGGGGGAACCGCAAGCATCTGGACCTGCATTTTACACTTGACTAGTTCTATTGGGGTGCTGGAGTACAAATACGTCATCACATGATGGAGTGATCGGTGAGTTACATACAGGATAAAGCTGGTGAGAAAGCCGGCGCCAGCGGCAGCTATCCCAAGTTCGGGAAGGGTAAGTTGGCGAGGTGTACCTGAGATAGACCAGTAGATAAGGTGTTGGAGTTGACTGTAGGCCAAGAAGACCGCGGCAGTTTCTGCCATTGCCCCAAAAATGGGAACTGGGAGTCCCTGGTTTGGTACGGTGTTTGATATGAGATGCGTGGTATCACAGGAGGGACTTACGCGATAGAGTCCCCGAATGCCTTCATGTCGCCATGTCTGGACAAGACAGTCGAGAGGGCCACTAAAGCGCACAGTGTTATCTAGGACCTGCGACTGCAGTCGGACCTTTGCCAAGTCGAATGGGTATTCGAAGACCTCCGCGACCATGCCAGCGATCTGAGCATGCGGCGGGTCATGTGAAAGTGAGCCAAATTAGTCCCGTGTCTAAAAAGAACCGCTTACGCTCCCAAACGCGATGTCTTTGGCAGCACGGGCGGACAAGGAACTGCTGGGATCATGATCTGGTTGCAGAGCTTTCGTGGTGCTAACTTGGCGGGTGTCCGTATCCATAAGGTGGTGGGACAGAAAGTGGACACCTACCACGTGATACCGTGGAAAAAAGGATCTGGGGTGACTTCCAATCAGTGACGTCATGGCACTCGCAATTCCAAAAAGGACGAAATTCATAAAAAAAAATGTAAGAGAAATCCGAGTATAAAACAGAGCTGTTCGGGTCACGAAGGCGCTACTCTTCCTTTCCTCTTGATTTCACCCTCCTGCCGCTTGCCAACATGCCCCAAGGTACTATGCGAGCTCTGTGGTACTCCGAGGTCACCGTTTCGATCTCTGATTGGCGTCATTTCTCACTGCAGTCGTTATCTAGCCACGACACTTTGAGATCAGGCAGGTCCCTATACCCCAGGTCGGCGATGACGATGTTCTCCTTAAAGGTAACTTTCTTCGTTTGCGTTTGTAGAGACGGCGCGCTAATCGTGCTGTGCAGTGACATGTTGTGGTCAGTCTGCAGTCCGCTAAACCTGATGCGAGTCGATAAGATCGTTTTCTTGGTTCCCAGGTGTATGTGGCACCGATGCACACATTCACGACGGCGAGTTCATCTCCAGGTTCCCGGTAAGGATTTCCGGATCAATGATGTCTATTGATCTCTCATCCTTATCTTGCACTGTGACAGTTGATACCCGGCCATGAGGCCATCGGAACAGTTGTGGAAATGGGGAAAAACGTCAAGGGCTTTGAGATCGGGGACAGGTGCGTTGCAGATGTAGGCATTACTGTGAGTTTTGCGTTTGGATCTGAAAATGGAGTTTCTGCTTGTCTGATCGGATGATGTAGTGTGAACATTGCTTCTATTGCCGGCGCGGGCAATCTCTTTTGTGTGAGGACTTCAATGCTCGCGGTGTTACGCTGGATGGCGGATTTGCCGAATACATTGTATAGTAAGTCTGCCTCTCATCGCAATATTGGTCATCGTGTAACGGCGACGGGTTCAGCCAGCAAAAGAAGCTGTACAAGATAAAGAACCTCACTGATGAAGAAGCTACCCTCCTGGAGCCTGCTGCCTGTGCCATCCATGGCCTTGATAAGCTCAACCCGCCAGTCGGCGTCGAGGTCCTCCTCCTCGGTGCTGGGCCTACAGGCCTTATCTTGGCGCAGCTCCTGAAGCTCAATGGCGCATCCAGGGTCGTCATTGCGGCCAACAAGGGTATCAAGATGGATATCGCCAAGAACCTTGATGCTGCTGACGAGTATATTGAACTTGACCGCCAGAACCCCGAGGCGCAGTGGGCGAAGCTCAAAACTGACAATCCGTACGGATTCGACATCGTTGTCGAAGCTACAGGAGTAGAGAAACTTGCGAACGAGTCCATCAACTACGTACGCAGGGGAGGAACACTGATGATTTATGGCGTCTATGAGAATAAAGCCCTTGTTCACTGGCCACCATCGAAGATTTTTGGTGATGAGATCAATGCAAGTTAAAATTAACCAACACGAACTTGCTTTCTCACGCTTTCCATCGCAGATTATCGGTTCTTTCTCGCAAACGTTTTGTTTCCCTCGTGCGGTTGCATACCTCGACAGCGGTAAAGTGAAGGTGAAGGGAATGGTTACCGACACCTACAAGCTGGAGGAATACCAGGATGCGCTAGACAAGATGAGCAGCCGCGGGGCACTGAAGATTGCCATTAAACCGTGAGGACTGCAATGTAGTCTCCATGTTGTATTCTTATACTTGTAAAATGCTGGCTTATCCAAAGTAGTGCAATATACTATGTACGTAGCTACGGCTGAACGAAAAGTTGACGCACTTTCTCTGAAACAATCACTAGTATCAGAGTGTACCTTCCAGCATGCTTCCCAAGATGGTGCGAACACTCTGACCGTTTCCAGCTTGCGTGTGTCCCTGACACATGGTGCCTTGAAGAGAGCCCTCTGCGGAAACTCGATACCTAGCTTGCTGGACTGCTAGACATACCACACCATGCGTCCAGGTGCCAGCAGTGGTCGCAGGGACACTAAACTAGTGCGTATAACAACATACTCTAATTCCCTATGCGTCATGTCACGCGCAAGTTGGTAGGAGAACCACTCGACGTCGAGAGATATGTACAAGCCCCTTCAGAGCTCGACCTCGAGCAGGTCCATGTCTACGTGAGGCACGGTGTGTAAACCCATCTAACTGACTCTCCCGTCCGTTTGACCCGTACTTCTTTCAGGCGAGCGAACCCCGGTGAGAACACGCATGGCAGACCCACCTGCGTCCATTCCTGAGCACTGGCAAATGTGTTCCGTAGCACGACGATTCAGAGAAGCAGTCAATTCGATGGCAACGCTCAGCGAGCCTGGTTCCGAAGGGGTATGGTTCAAGAGAGGAACAGAGATGCGAGATGGGAAGACGGTTGCGAATCTGTGGTACGTACGCTGAGAAAACGGGTCCTATGGTTACAACGTCATCTGGAACAGCCTTTTGGGTGACCTGACAGACGTCGGGAAGGAGGTAAGCGTCTGCAAGTTCTCGTATACGTTGTCCGTCGCTCAATGTTCTCTAGTCCACGTACAACTTTGGCGTCACCCTGCGAAAGCTCTATGTCGACAAGTGAGCATAGTTTCTTGTATCTGATGGAGGTGTCTGACCTCGCAAGGCTCGGATTTCTTCCCAAAACGCTCGAGAATGAAAATCAGGTTTATTTTCGGTGACGTGATCCATCTTATGCATGTTCATCTCCTGACTAGACATGTACTCGTCCAGTTCGACAAACGTCCCGCGGACGATCGAGTCCCTCGAACATATCGTTCATGGTCTATACCCTCAAACACGCTGTTCCTCTGGCGTGATACCGTCCATCCTGGTGAGGTGCGTCGTGGACAATGGCGATACCGACGGATGTAACATGCCTTTGTTCAGGAATAAGGTAGACGAGAACCTCGTTGGCAACGTCCTTTCTTGTCCACAGCTTAGTCTATTAGAGCACCGTTTCGCGGAAGGTGTGTCGTGTATTTCGAGCGAACATGGCAGAGGATATTGATAGTCGGTCATCGTAGTGGCTGCTGCCAAATGGAACCCCCGACTCCAGACTCTGGACGAGAGATTGTCGAAATATATTCGAGGCAATCCGATCCGCGTAGATGGCGTACCGCGCGCTTCGGGGATTTTGGACACCGTGGGTGTCGCAATAGGTTCATGAGGCCGTTGACGGAGAGCCATCGATTCAGGTTCGTTCGGCCGCAGCGCACGGGATCAATGTCCCAGACGACTTTTGGGATCCCAAAGTGATCGACTTGATCGTGTGTTCCTTCGAAAGCGTAATGGCAACTCGATGATACTTACGACCGACGTGTTAGGAATCTGCAGTGTCGGACGAATGGTTCACAGGTGTGTCCTCAACGTTGTCTCTCGCTGATGATGCATTGACGTCTGGACCGAACCAGTGTGTGAGTCGAATCTCGCCATCTTGAAAAGCATGTACATATTGCGTCCGGTTACCTTGAACAGTCAAGACAGAGCAGGGTCGCCGTCTGGGCATGGGCCCACTCCTCGCAGACATGTCCACCAAAATGCAGGACAAGGTTCGCCAAGGGGACAAGGACCCGTTGAAGGTCCTCGTGTACAGCACCCACGATGCCACGTTGGCCGCGCTGTGCAGCACGTTTGACGTCTTCGACGAAAAGTAGGCATTGTCCCATTCGCGATGACCGGACCTGACGCACGCTCCAGATGGCCGCCGTTTACGTCTTCAATCACCTTTGAGCTCTTCAAGAAACGACACTCGGGGCACGGGCCACAATGGTGGCCTAGTGTGTGGGATGCACGCGCGGAAGAGGAACACTGTACATGCATTCGATGTTTGGTGTATATCAGTTTCCGCTGACAGAGGTTGTCGCGCCAGACGTTCGGATGCGATACAAGAACAAGACCTTGGTCCTGCCCATGTGCGCAAAGGAAGGTGACCACTTCGCTGGGTTGCCCGAGTTTTGCACGTTCAGCGTGTTTCGGAAGAGGGTGAAGGAGCTTACACCCGTTCATTGGGCTGCCGAGTGTGCGCGAGAGACGGCAAGCTCGTGACATGTGGGTAGTGTTGATCTAGGAATTGCTCGTATCCGACCCGTTTATACCACACTGCTACCCTCGTTTACACGGACTTGTCATGTCGGGTTGAGGTTGAAGTTGGCGTATTCTGCGTCTCTACCACTTGGACTGATATTTTACCTGCTCAGACGATGGACGACGGAATATGTATTTTTCAAAGCTTCGATGATATTCTCCTGCATATGTTTCCCTTTGTAAAACTTGGATTTGGACCGAATCCATATGGTAAGAATAACATGTGCGCATGTGGTCTTCTTGGAGATGACGTGAAGTCGACGTATCAATGATGTGTGTGGTGTACTCCAAAGAATATCACCAACCCTCGTTGTCGTGTCATTCTGATGCGCCAAGTCAGCGATTGGACAGCGACAATAGGCAGACGGTGGTGCGGTCATCCTGTACGCAAACGAAACACGAGGGCTTCATGCAGAGCTTCCAAGATGGGACTTGTGGTGGAAGAAACGTATTGAGAAAACTGGTTTTGGCGAGTGACTGCGTTGTTGTCTTGACGTCGCCCGCAACGGAGGCACGCGTTGGTGCTGGGACCGTGGTTACAATTCGAGCGAGACAAGCCAAAAAATCGGGCGTTTGGATGGAAATAGGCAAGCGTGAGCGTCTGACCTGATTGGATATCCTGCTGGGTGGTGCAGCAGTCCCAGGCTTGGAAAGATGCCATCTGTGGAGTCGGGAGGAAATGAACAAGTCTCTGCCCTTTCGAGTTCTCGGTGAGCATCGCCAGTGGAGTACATTCTCGTGAAAGAAACTGGAGGAGAATGGATATCAGCCGCAAAGGCGGGAAGATGGCGCACCACAAGATGCGATTCAATCCTTTCTGGGTCGCCAGAGGAGAAATACGTTACCTGCACCTGCGTATATTCATGCCTTTTCAGCGGGCAGCAATTCTGTTTACTTTGGTCACATTGCTTGTGGACTTCACTACTGTGCGTAATTCCCATGATTTTGTTACGAAATTCAACTTGTCAACATACCACTTAGCTTTGATGTAGTACATTCCAAGGCCATCGTGCATGATGATCTTTCCGGGCTCCGTACACCTTTATTCTGGTCCAGCATATACTCATATGCAACAGATGGTCCAACGTACTCATTCACAAGGACGGTACAGCGTATCGCCGACTTTGGTTTTTCCAGCTTGCTGACTGAATTCAGTGCATCTACTTTTGCAACCTCCCATCACCCCAAGATTCCTACGTTGGACGGCGCCTGGGCCGTTAAACGTCTGCGAGATTGAGCCGGACGACATCCAAGTGATCCCAAGGGCACAAAGTGACGCGTATTCCTTTGGAGGTGTCATGTTATAGGTGTGTGGTATGCTTCCTTTGAGCCACTTGTACTGAGCGATGGATGGTGAAACGTCGACCGCCAGGTCTTGACAAGGAGCGTGCCATATCACTATTATGTGTGCGAGGCACAGGTCATCAATGCCCTCGCTAGGGGATCGCCCCGAGGCGGCCCTGCGAATCGCTTGTGACAACGTACCAATGGACATTTCTACAACAGTGCTAGTCGCCCGCGGATGTCATTGAATCTAGACTGTCTAGTCAGGAAATTATTGAATTCGCTCAAAGATTTGTGGGGTACTGAAGAGTTCAAGGCTTGTTGCAGTCCATGGCTTTCACGGAGGTATTTTATTAACCATTCAATTCCGAGCCTTGAGTTCTGACAGATCTTGAATTCACGGCCTTCCACTGCTCAGCATTGCTCCCACTGACGAGGCGGTGACCCTTTTCTCATCTCAGCGATCTATGCAATTTTCTCCGATTCCCTTGCGGTGTGGATTCTCTGAAGGTCGACATCTCATGGTACTACCATCACTACCTACAGCTCGAATTCTACCATCCCAGACCAAATTATTCAGGCAGCCCGAGGTTAAGGCACCTCGCTTCGAACCTTCCAGTGGCGCTACATACTATGTATTACAAACCCTCTCACTTGGGTCCAGACTCCAGAGTCACGCGACGGTAATCTTGCCATGTTTATAGAATCTACTGCATCGATATCATCATGCCGCGCCATCCTCTGGATCCAAAGCAAGCATATGCACACCGTGCATACGTTCGAATAACATTTTCTAGCTCATTGGTTTGATGGACGAACAGACTTTGAGAATCCTTGCAGAATCAACCCTGACCAGGTCCTGCTAGTGGGTGCCACTCGGATGCATGCTTTCCCACTACTGACCACGCCCCTTGACTGATTTACAACACCGATAGCTCAGGGACCGTCTGGATTGTCTATTTAAGTCTGGAGGCCGCATCTGACGCGACCTACGTTAATTGACGCCTCATCTCGAAATTTCACGGCTTATGGCAGGTTCCACTTTGGCCGACTTCTTCTCTCCGATGTATTGGGGCAAGTGAATTCGCTATACCTCTTGGAAGCATCGTTTTGAATGCTACAAATGCGGATGACAGGCTTCGTTGTAACCACGATGTGCGTCTTGAGAGTCGTTCTTTGAAACTCCAGCTTGAAACATTTATTCGACATAGGTTACTGGGGGTGACCTACTTCCAGACATATATCTATTTCGATCAGAACTCAGATGTAATTCTCCTCTGTGTGCTGGTTCGTGTTGCATAATATCGTTCTATTGCTTCGTTTTTGATATGGCTGGCCATACGGCGTACTTTGATGGCTGGGTACTGGCGTTTGACAGGTCACTGCAGTCGTGTACGTGAAAATCAGACTTGATGGCATATAACGTTCTCAGGTTGTTCTAGAGTGTTGGACACGTTGGATACTCTGTTGATAGCGATGACGATATTCCACTACTTCGTGGGTGCTGTCTACTGGCGTGTCTGCATGCTCACGGTCGCACAACTCTAGGTGGAAAATTTTGGCAGCTCTGACATCGCTTTCGAGCGCGTTAGCGAGTAAGTGGTGATTCCAGCGCAGAAGAGCTGTATCCGAGTTGAATGCTGAACATCAATAGCGTGTGGTGGCTGGAAAGCGGGACGACATGTATGATCACAGCAACGTATGTGCAAGTTACGTGTGAACGTTGGTAACGAAACTAGAGCGACCTTCAAGCGTTCAAGTTTACTTTGGTACTAGGATCTGCTCGAGTAAGCAAGCGGTCGATGAATCGCCGGGATACTCCTAACCAAGTGACCAAGTTATGCGACAGTACCCTATTATGACCCGGTGGTGCACGTTTCTACCATTTCTGATTGTCAGTCTTCTGAACACGCGATGAGTCGTATCTATTGAGCTTACCAGATTTGTATAGTTCGTTACTGCAACCGGAGGACTAGGTGCGGTCTCAACTTGGGAAATCGGTGCACATGAATCATGACCATATGCGACAGGTACTGGATTGGGTTAATGCATCGTCATACCAAATTGATCATCGCACTGATTTGGTTCTTGGTAGCAAAAATGATGTTCATACGTTCATTATCATCCCTGGACGATCGAAGCCGAATTCACTTATCTGCGAGTGTTCTGATTTCCCTTGCGTTCTCGTTGATCCTAGGTGAAGACTTAGATCGCGACATGTTTGCAAGAATCCTTTGGGGTAATATGCGACGTGATCACGACCGTTACCCTCGGATGCATTCTTGCGTCAGCTCCTGCTCCTGGATGTGTCAAAGGGTGAGTTGACAGTACGGCGTGGAGACCAGTTGACGCATGTGCTAGTTGCAAGGACCCGATCTCGGATCCGAAAGCTATTCTTCCTCGTGCTGACTCGCGGCGTTTTCGTCACCATATTGCAAGTGGGTGTACTGGTGTCCTACACCATCGCCCCACTTGAGCTGTACTCGTGAGAGACCTGACTGATGCGTATTGATGTGGGTAATCACGTCCGTGTTTCAGGATGCCGTTTCACCTGTGCAAGAGTAAATTATATACCAACACGTTGCGTAGGTCTTGCTATTTTTTTTCGTGGCGTTTTCGACCTGACAACCGCGACAGTTGTGATGTGAGTGGGTGAACTTTGGCCATGGATGCACTAACATGGACAATTGGGAAGGCTCAATTTGAGAAAAAGTGATGATGGATGGTCAACTACGCCTGACATTTGAAATTTTGTGTTGGGAAATGTGGTGAAAAGCAGTCTGGCTGTGTCCCAGAATGTCAAAGCTGCCAGCGCAAGTGGTTGCGGTGGACTTCAGCCAGCTTGTACTGTACAATAGCTCCATATGTAGAGCTTTTTTATGTGCGTAACTTTTGAGTTGTCGCGCGCTTAGGCCTAGGGGCAGTGCAGTTGTCACGAGTGGGTGGTCCCACCCCACATAGGCGTCTGACATTTTAATTCTCCTCGTCACCGTTTTCTTCTCCGTCCTACATTTATACCGTTCTATCGCCTAAATCGTCTGGAAGCCGGGGGAGCAGACGTCCTCCGCCCCTCGCGTGGGTTCTAGCCAGTCTATCGTTCAATTCTCGCCTACAAGCATCGGGATCATGACTGCACCTGCACGAGGCACCGGTTGTCAAACGGACATTGTACGTGTATGCTCGACCCACATCTTGGCAGCCTAATCGACTTCGTGTGTTTTCATCAGCCTGCGGCTTCTCGTACCCCCCTCTCACGGAACAATTCTTCGCTTTCGTCACATCCCACGGCGACTTCATCCCACTCGACAGATTCGCCCCCTTCTTTAACGCCACAGAGAGGCCGCGCAACGAATCGCTATCCCGACTCGCTTGGCAGAGTTCCACTTCATAGGCGTGGCACTTCCAAGACATACGAACGTCTCGAGGATCTCCTCCGTGAAGCAGGCTACAAAGAAACGCGCGTGTTTACACCCGAAGCAGATCGAAACGCACGATCAGCTGCAGAAAAACACGATGGCGGAGCGGGAAATAGTATGCGGGGGAGTGTCGGGGCCGTCGTGGACTTCATCGCGGGACTCGTGAGTCGGACGTCGAGCTTATCGCACGAAGCGGCGCCTTTGGAGGACAGCTCCGCACAACCCGCTTTGCGTCCATGGTCACCTCCGCCCTCGCCGTTGGCTTACGCGCTTCATATCAAGGACGACAGGGCCAAACAGCTTCCTTCGCTAGCCCCTCTCCCCCGCAATCGCTCTTCGGAGACCATACGTCGACGTACGCTCGTTGAGATGTCTGCAGACGCGTCGCAAAATGTTCAAGTGGTGCACCTCCATCCGTCCTCTGGGGGACTACACCACCAGCCATATTCAAAACACAGGGCGCATCATAATCATCGCTTCCATCAGCCTAATTACTCATCCAAATCAACCGCTACTAAGCCAAATTCATCTAATCCGCGCGCTTATCTTCGCCATATGTCATCAGCACCCAACATCCAGCCACTTCTCAAGCGTCCATCATTATCAGAAGCTTCCCTTAGGTCGCATGTGATCAAACGCGAGCACCGAAATAGCAATGGCATGCATCCCACGTTCATCCCGAATGATGAAGATAGTATCGCGGAACCAGACTATGGATCACATACGCGCGTTACCATGGTTCATGATGAGCATCAGGTACATCCCCCACTTCCACGCAATTGGATGGAATCGGTTGCCAAAGCCCTATTAAGTGGGGTCGGCGGTCCGACAGCCGTTCCATCAGATGCTGCGTCCACGCGGACGGCGAAGACGGGATCGACCCGAAAGAGCTCTTCGACGTCGGACAAATCGAATCAAGAGGACCGGGGGAGGCCACTGACGCGAGCGACACGGCCCCCGCTTCTGTGTGTACAGGTACAGGACATGAAGGCGAGGACGAGCGAGGGTCAGGTGGCCTGCACGAGGGTCATGTGTCGCTCCACACCCACGTCAAGAGCGAATTCACACGTGCGGAATAGTGGGCATGACGATTTTACGATCACCACGAGCCGCGGGAAGAGAAGAGAGGACTACAAGTCGATGACGCGTCGAAGGGGGAAGGATAAAAATGCGGACGTACCGTCTCTTGCCCGAACGAGAGTGGAGAACGATGACTGGATGGCACCGCATCAACGCTATGGGGGCGGTTGGGGAATGCAGGGTAGTGCACAGGGCTATCCGGATGGAGCGTGGTCGGATGAGAGCGATGATGACGATGACGATGACGATGAAGACGAAGGGGAGCTCGATTTAGATCGGTTGCTTGTTCCTGCGCGAAGACAGCGTTCCATTGCAAGTCTACGGAAGCACCTTCAACGACCACCGTCCCGGATGTTTAGTGGCCATGGTTCGCGTCCCAGGTCACCCGCGAGCGGTAGGGCGAGTCCATTTGGAGGGGCGCCAGCTGGTCGGTTAGATTGGGGGGACGCATCATGGAGCACAAGCCGTGGTCGGGAATGGTTAGCGAGCCAAGGCGAAGAAGAGGAGGACGTGTACGGCCGCGCGTTTTCGGGATCGGAGAGAGGGATGGGCAGGTCCAACACTAGATGGAGGCGGGGCCTTCCTGGTCTCGCGCAATGGACGACATCTTCGTGAGTCTATGATCTGTGATTAAAGAATTAACGGCAGTCTTCGTTGTTTCATGTTTAATTCTATCTTGCACGTTTGAGACATACATAGTGTCTACCTTCTTTTTTTTTTTTTTTCCTCTTAATACGTTGGCGCTTTTTATTGTTTTTTTTTTTCTGTGATTTCACTCTAGTCTTAAGATGATAGATATAATGGATCTTTGAGCGCATGGGTTGTATTACGGTAACAACATATTCGTTGTATTCCGCCGCGAGTTTGATGGTTTCTTGGCACGGACTCATTACTAGGACAACAAGGTCTGGTGGTGTTCACTGTTTCGGCCAGTGCACACCCGTCGCCAGCGCTCATAACCGGCTGTACATGATACGCCACAAAAAATAGAGGTTGCTCTTCTTGGCCATACCCTGTTCAGATAGGAGTGAGAACGAAACCGAGACTTTGGATTGCTTCTACTGACATGTAATTGTCGCTGCAGGCTGCTTTGCTGCACGTGACTGTTACGCGACGCGCTCTTTAAGAATCTTCCCACGATGGGCTTTCTATTCCAAAGCTTGTTGCGTTTCACGTTTAGTGTTATTTTGGTAGGCAGCCTCAAGTCGTCCTCCGTCGTCCTTGACGTCCTCAAGACAACACTTTCGACAACTCTCAGCGTTTGTGTTCTCTCCGATCCCTTTTTCTTTTTCTTCTCTGGTCCGGTCACCTCAATTCTCTTTGCCTTGCTTGCTATCTCCCTCATATCGCCATCTCTCTCCTCTCGTCTCAGCACAAGGTAACTATGCGTATATGCGCCCCATTTTTTACTCATATATTCGCCCGTATTGTAGGTACCAGCGGTCGTCATGCATAAGCACTCTGTTTCCGTTCCTATAGTCCCAGCATCTGCACCAACATCCCCCGCTGCCACTCGTTTTGGCAGAACTGAGCGTTCTTTTGGCCTTCCTGTCACTCCGCAGCGCATACTACGCTCCCAAAAGACCCTGTATCGGTCGCCTGTCACACCAGCAAGCACTACTTCCACGCCCTATACGCCGCTTAGTCTCCGTTCATTTTCTACAAATTCGAGTTCAACCGTCAACACGCCAGATACTGCAACGAGCTTCAAGCGATTTCCTATCATACATTCCCCTCAAAATGAGAATGCCATGCTGGGCGACAAAAGTTTGGTAGATATAGCTGCAAACTGGCGCTCACGTGCCAACGAAAACGGTATCAAGGTGTCCACTGCCGAAGACTCAAGCTTTGGCGACGATGAGTGTGCGTGTATGCGCCCCTCTACACGGTTTGATCGGCTCACACCGTTCCTTTTCCTGTCCATGCGCTGATTCCGATCGTTGTGTGCCATCTGGTCATTTTATGACTTTCCATATTTTTAAACGCATATACACATATCCCCAGCCAGCGACCTCACTCCTTCGGACACATGTTCAACCCCCTTTGCAAGTGAAGAATGTGAGTTGTTGCCAAGCACCTCCCAATTCGAGCAATCTCTGATGGTGCTCTGTACAGCTTTCCTTTCCCCTCCTTTTCTCCCGACACACCGCCGATCTCGTACACAATCCACTATTCAGCCCATTCCTCCCGCGGTTTCTGCCACAGTACACAGGACGCCGGCAAGGCGGGCACTCGGGATATTGAACACACCGCCACCTAAACCTACAAACGCCAGCCAATTGAAATTTAAGGGATGTATGACCGATCCCGCACACACGCGCCGCCGCCCTCCTTTTGGACAGGTGTGTGCTCTGCTTGCTGTCATTATTCCGTCAAGTTCGATGTGACTCATATTAATGCCAATTCCAGGTATCCACTGAGCTTTTCGACATCCATGAGAATACTTTTGAACCGTATCCACAATCTTTTTCTTCCGCAGCCCAAACGTTGGTCTTACAAGATCCCTTCAACGGCTCTGGACTGTCCACAATAGCAGAAGTTGGTCCGCAACATCTTCAAGGCTCTTACTCCGAGATGTTCAACGTCTCCTCTGCTGCGTCGCCACACACCGCCTGCTCCGTCTGCGGTTGTGCGGGTGGACGAATGGCGGTTCTTGTGCCCTGCAAACATCTACTCTGTTCTGCTTGCATGACGAGTGCTCTCAACATCGTAGGCGAAAAGGATATCCATTGCGCTGTCTGCAAGATGTTCGTCACTGACTTTGATTTGCAAACTGGCTTGGACGACAACTTGGCATCCACTATCGGTCAGCGACGTTTCCCTGTTGGGATGGACATTGCATCTTCACCCCTTCAGCAACGATCGACTCGGGTTGAACCTCCCCTTTTACCGAGTACATTTGATTCCAATCCTCTACCATCCTTGATGAGTACCATATCCCTCTGTAACCCTCAGCTGCGCCACTCGCCATCGTTTTCTATTACCCCTCCGGCGCAAAGAGCAGAGAACGTCGTTCTTCGCATCGACAATGTTCCTTGGGTGTGTTCTACCGAAGCGTGGCTGCCTCCTATGGCTGACGATTTGGCTCCAGGACATTACCCCTCCTGTTGTCGCCACATGGTTGAAGCATCCCATTATCCGTGTCCACATTCTTTTGGATCATCGAGGCAAGACGTGCAGTCATGCCTACGTTGAACTTGCTACAGAGGAGATTGCGAGAGCAGCCCTTCGAACAGTTCAAAACTCGGTTCTTGGCAGAGGGAAGCGAGCGCGTGGAGTCACTGTCACGCTTAGCAGCCAGAGTGAACTCATGCATGCGGTATGTATATTTTTTAGGCAATGCTGGGAAATTTGTGTCAATTCTGCCTAATAGTTATTTCCGTCCTGGCAAGGTGATTGGAATGGTTCTCGACCCTGCATCTCTGGACCGCGAGATGAATCATTATCTCTGATGTCGAAGACGGAGCTGGATTCAATGTTGAACCTCATCCAACGGCCTGATGTAAGTGACAGGGATGTTATGGCTGTTGCCATCTTTACTAATATTGTTCCAGTCCCATTTTCTAAAGGTGGAAACGCTTCCCTTCCATCTGCTCGTTAGCATCCTGTCCAAGTTCCCAGTGGATGTCGATAGCAGGGTCTTTTGGGAGGTTAAGCTCAGTGATTCATTGTTCTGTCAGTATTTGTATATGCCTAGACGTCCCCCCGCAGTTTTTGCTGACGCAACGAAATTTGCAGACATTACACACAGTAAGCAAGTGATTCATGCTGTTTATTACTGACTAACATTTTGCTTTAGTGGCGCTTGATGTTCTTGGGGCACGTTACCGGCAATCCATTCCTCTTGAAGAACCTGGGCTCCTTAACGAGCTCCTGGAAGTCGCTATTAATTGCAAGGGTGGGTCTAACTGGCGCTTCGTGCATGCATTTATTTTGACATTGCGCTTTCAAAGTATTCACAGAGGAACAAATTGCAACGTTGACAATAATCCACACGGCTTACACCTCTGCTTTTTCTGCGCAACCTAACTTCCCTACAGCCCACATCCAACCTCCTCTCATGCCGGTCATGTGGGAACCGCCTGCTGGATCGCCATACGGCGCACTCGCTAGAGAATTCGGACTCCCAGAGAATCTTGTACATGCGCTTGCTCAAAGACTAAACGGCTTCCGTTGACTCGGCATCCGGACCGATGACAATGCAATAATCAACTTCATGACAAATCACGACCAATTCCTGCTCTTTCTACAGTGGGCATTGAGTGCCCTTGCAATGCGTTTCTTGGTACCATGGACTTGCTCTGAAAAGCTTTTGCTTCCATTTTGCACATGACATATCGGTTCCTTCTTAATATTGTGCCATTCGCTCCGCCACCTTGCTATGGATTTGCATATTGCATTCCCTTGCTTTACATCATGCTTTTTTTTACTGCCTTGTAATGCCCAACAAATAACCGTATGTTCTGCTTGTATCGTAGACAGGGATTCTGAACGGTGTCATTGGAAGGAGCACGAGCTCCTCGGTCTAGAACGTGGTGGATTTGATGGATTAGATCAGATGTGGGACGCGTTCCCATGTGGACGGCATCGATGGTCGAGGTCCTGAGTCACCGAGGCACCGTCGGCCGAGGGCTCGGATTGCTAAAAATATGAAAACGACGAGGATTCGGGGACGTTCCTGAGCAAGCTTTTATCCCGGAGTGCAGATTCTGACATTGTCCCCGAGTCTCGTTATGGTTATAATCAACGCTGACTTGTTCTAGAGCTGGTTTCCACGGCCGACCTCGGGGCGGAGCAACGCTGCGGTCCCTCAGATCTTGGGCCGCGTCTCCATATTTCATATGTATATATATATCCCTTGTGTCGTCTATAGCACGTGTACGACGGACGGCGCGTCCGAGCCAATCGCCAGACGCTGAGCAGGTCGTGCGTCCGTGGACGACGCCCGGTTTTCGCCCCGAGCCATCATCGCCACCGATCGGCTGACGGGCGTCCCGTTCGTCTTTCCCGTCGAAAAACGAGACCAGAGCAAACGACGTCGACGTCGTTCCGGACGAGAAACCAGGGCGCATTTTAGGGTAACGGACGGACGGCTTTGTTGCGCGCGCGCGTCTTTTGGTCTCGCCAGGCCGGAAGCGAATCATGATGGCGTGGGGGGGATGTGAGCGCGTGGACCCGTGGGTGAAGGGGGGGGAGGGGGGGGGGGCACGCCGTTCGGTAGAAAGAAGTCGATCTGTGACGTTTGAGACCCCGCAGCCAATGTCGATCGATCGGCCGGCCGGCGTGTATGTGTGTGTGATGCATGAACAAAAACCCAGCCCCAAGCCGGGTGCGGACGGGAAAGATGGGAGGATGCCTTCGTATCCCGAAAGGACGACCGCTGCGCGCGCGTCCCGATGCTGCCCGCACGATAAACAGGATCGGAGGGGGGGACTGGACCGAAACGCTTTCCATTCCCGAGATGCGTTCCGGGATGCCAAAAAGAGACGGGCGTTGTACGCAGACCGGCACTGCCAGTGCTGCATGGCACCTCCAGGTCGATCCGACGACCCCCCAGACCCTGGATCAGCGGCAGCTAGGAAACTCGGGGGAGGACCGGATGGGATCACGGCGATGAACTGTGTGCCGATCAGCGATGGAGGGAATCTCTGGCATAACTTCTTTTTTTTTTTTTTCTGAAGGGATGGAGAAAGAATGGGTAACCCCCGGGAAGGCTTGCCAAGTTGGTGGAACCGCCACAGCCAGAGAGAAGTCTCCAAGTCAAGGGTGAGGCGATCATGTTCTCAGTGGGAAAACGTCCAGACAAAAAAAAACATTAGAAACAGTGCGACGCGTTTCATAGATGTTTGGTGGATCGATACGAGCGTCCTGATCAGTACACCACTGATCATGATTCATGGCGATCGGAACAGCATTTGCACGGCGGGTACGGTTCTCACCTTTCTGTCTTGCCGATGTCCGTCATCAGAAACCGAGCGCATGTCTGCTTCTGCTCCAACGCAGACACGTCCGTTCAGAAATGCCGCAATGGGTTGATTCAGCGACACCTCACAAAAAAGGATCAAGGGTCGATGATGCCTGGTCGGCTCGGCCTGGCGTGCGCTCTCGTCTCGCTTTTCATAGCAACCCACCTGTCGACGTTCCTGTAGCCAGTCCCCCCCTTTTTTCCCCCAGATCCGAGCGAGTCTATAAGCGGGCTCTTGTGAGCCCCTACGCAGCTACTCCCTCTCCCCCCTCCCCCCCCAACGCCTGTCGACGCCTAATACGTGTCCTCCCCGCGTCAGGTCCCGCCGGGTTGCGAGCCGCGTGGCAAGGGGGCAATGACGTCGTCTTGTGACGAGGCGTGCGAGCGTCCGTGTGTCCGAGAGGCAGACAGCCAGGGACACGAGGGGTGGAGAAAAAAAGAAAGCAGTCGTGGCGTACCCCTCTCCCGGAACGAAGGGGGTACACGTCCCACACAACCCGGCGGCAGAAACGTGCGGTTCAGAACACGACGGAGGGGAGGGGGGGGGGGCGGGCGGTGTTCCCGCGCCGATCGCGATTTCGGAGAAGAACGGGATCGACCCGCGGCGTTGCGACGTCCCAACGGGCGAGGGGGGGGGAGGGGGGACGGGGTAGAATAAGCGTCGCATGCGCGCACGATCGACAAGTGGGAAGGGAGGCCCCAGGGGGCGGGGGGGGGGAATCTGGA
>JBBPLE010000185.1:24738-55556 GCA_038089675.1 Boletales sp. KT-2023b
GGGGGGGGGGGGAGAGGGGGGGGGGGGAGGGGGACGAGGCGAGGGCGAGAGGGGGGGGGGGGGGGGAAGGAAGGGGCGGGGGGGGGGGGGGGGGGAATCTGGAACCCTGGGACTGACGTGTCCGGGTCGGGGTCGGGGTTGCGCCCTGGCCCATTGGACGCGTGACGTGGCGGTTTCGCACCTCCGCAGCAAGTGCGGGCGTCGCCTGGAGCTAGGGGGGGGATGGGGGGATTGATGATGATGAGGATAAGGGTCGGAAGGATCACGGTGACGAGCATGAATGATGCATGATGCGGTACACAGACGCCGACTGGCCCATCCGAATCTGTCGCAGCGGTCTAACAACGTGATATTTTTGATGATGGCCATTTTGCACGATACCGATTGGCTCGCCTGCTGCTCAAATGAATGGGGATGCTGAGGGGTCCCATATATGGATGGCCACTGGGGAGCTGTGCAAAGACATTTTTTATTGACAGATGGCCCCGTGACGTATGACTTCCGGGGATGCGGTAGCCCTATTCGTATAGCACGACCGTGGACGGACACATAGTGAGCCGCATCCGCAGTGCAGTCGAACCGCATGAGATGCTTTTGAGGACACTTTTTTTTTGCATATGATATCCGAGCAACCGATTGGTTCGCCTACTACGCAGCGAAATGAATTGGAGTTGCCGGTGCTGACGATGGGGCCAGTATCTCGGCTGACGTAGTTTGAAGTTTGAAAGTGTCAGATAGGCTAGCATGGCACGAGTGCACGAAACATCGGACACGTCGCGTGCCCTGGAAGATGCCCGATGGCAGGCACTGTACGTATGTATGTGTCCTTCTTCCGTTCGCGTCCCTGTCGCACACACAACAACACGTACAAACTCAACAGGGCATGCATACAGAGACCGTCGGGTCTGGCTCCTGTCGCCACCCGCACAGGCTGCCTGAATCCGGACGCCTCTGGGGACGCAGCCCTCGGGCGTACTGTACTGTATCGTCGGTGACGGATCGTGACGTGTTCGCGAGACATTCCGTCCTGCCCGGCTTGAACGGGCGTTACGTCGGGAGAAAAATCCCCTGCGTCCCGCCAACTTCATCGTTCGGCATCGTCCGACGCTTCCCCCCCCTCCCCCTCCTCCTCCCCGCTGATCGGACGCGATAACGCTTGGCCCTCGCTCCCTTCGGACCGGGCCTATCACCGCAGGACCCTGCCGTCGGATCGCAGAGAACGGTCTTCTAATCCCCATGTAACCAGTCACAATGAGCTCCACCAACGGCCTCATGGTTGCCACGTCTATTTATATCCAAACCAGATTGACTACGACATCGGGCAGGGTGAAACAGGGGCACAGCCAAAGGGTATCTATCTTACATACAGGGGTGTTTTTACATCCGTGCGACCCAATGCGAAAAAAAAAAAAAAGGAAGAATGAATAACGATATACAATGATCATATCAAACGTCCCACGCTGCACACACGTCAGGTGCAAACGAAACGGTGATACGTGCAAGTCCGTCCCATGCGTCCTTTTCGCGCGCAGCCAAAAAAGCGTCCACGGCGGCGCGCCAGTCCGAGAGATCGTCGATGGCACACTCGCGTGCAAAATCGTCCACGGGATCTTGCTCGCACGCGATCGAGAGAGACTCGACCTGGCACGACTTCAAGACGTCCATGGTCGACGGAAAGTCGTCGACGGGAACGCGGGACGCGTTGATGTGCACGTGAGAGAGATAGGGAAGGGTGAGCGGTTGCGAGGGGGAGTCGAGGGAGGTGCCGAGGTCGAATGAGCGCAGCTGTGGACACGCACGGAGCCAGGCGGTGCATGCGTGCGACTCGGACTGGGTATCGCCGTACATGGAACCAGTGAGGACGAGGTTCTGCAAGGACACAGCACGATCGATCTCGATTTTGGAGTCACAGCCCAGCCATGTGTCGCGGATGGCGAGGGAGGAGAGGCCGAGACGTAATAGATGGGGCAAGGAGAGATCTGTACCCAAAATGGGATGTGCAGGGACGTCCACGTCGTTTGTGACGATAGGGACGCCGTAAGGGACGTCACAAGGGTCGACGTGAACGGCCGAGCGAGTGATGCGGGCGAGACGGAGGTGGGCGAGGGAGGGGAGAGAGGCGGCGAGGGCGACGACGAGACGCTCCGAGCTGGGGCAAGGTCAGTGGATGTGGCGGGGGAGAGCGGAGAGCGGAGAGGGGGGACGTACACGGGCGCGACGTCCTCGGTGGCGGCGGAGCTCACGTCGAGGGTGTGGACGTGAGAGAGACGGGCAAAGGCGGGGACGAGACGCTCGGGGTCGACGGGGTCGGCGAGGGCGAGGGAAAGGAGGTGGAGACGGGGACAGGCGTGGAGGAGGGCGAGGATGGGGTCGGTGATCGCGCCTGTGGCACCGCGGGTGGATATGGCGAGGGATCTGACGTAGGTGCCGTAGACGGGAGGGACGTGGCGGACAAAAGAGAGGAGGGCGGCGGCGGAGGGGAGGTGAACGTGGGAGAAGATGGCGGGGAGACAGAGGGCGCGGGTGGCGGAGTCGGCGGCGGAGAAGGCCCGGACGGCATCGGGCGGGAGGATGTGCACGATGGCGAGACGGAGCTCGACTGGGAGAGAAAGCCAGGCCATGATGATGATCCAAGTTCGATCATGCGTGCTATTTATTCAAATCTCCATCTTTGTCGGGTCCATGTCGGTGGGTACGGTGCATCATGTAATACATTCTCACGCCCCCCTCCGCGCATCTCGGTCTACAGCAACTCGCAAGTCTCCGCCAATCGCGCGTTTCACTCCATTCAGTTTCATTACGCCTTCCCCCCCGCTTTCGCATCCTCCGCCGCCGCTACGGCCGGATTCACCTTTTTCCCGTCTTTCCATCGGATGCGAGGCGGTGGGGCGCGGTTGCGACGGCCCTCGCGCGATCGCACGCGCACCACTGGGCAAGAATACATCAGATCCCATCACTCCACCACACACACGCAACGTCCGCTCACCGTGCGAGTGGATCGCGCACGACACGCAGTACGCAATTTTGATGTACAGTTTCGGAATCACATATTCTGGCCCCGAGTCAGCATCCCGTACGTGTCCACCCCGCAAACACGCACCAGGGTACACGCTCGCCTCGCTGATGTCCCGCACCGCCGCGCTCTCGACCATGTTGCGCACCGTGAAGCGTTTGATCGCCTTGTCTTTGCCCACGCACCGCGAGCAGTTGGAGCACCGCACGAATCCGACGTGTCCACGTCCCTTTTTGTTGCGCCCACCGTTTCTTCTCTTCTTGGTCTAGTGCAGCCGTGAGCGATCGCATCCGACTCGACGCCCGGGCATCCATCTATCCCCCACCACCCACCACCCACCGCCCACCGCCCACCGCCCCCTGCACCTCCAACCGGTGGATGGATGCCCTGCAACAGAACGACAGGCCGCGTCACTCACCATGTTTTGCTCCGTCGAGAGATGGTCGAGCGAGTTCACGTCGTGTCCCTGTTGCGAGGACCCCATTCATTCTTCCCACGCGCACTTTTTTTCGCCTGCCCTAAACGACATATCCCTATCAAACCTCAAAACACCGTCTCCACCTCGTTTTCCTCCCCCCCGTCCACGCACTGTCGTCTCATCGCCGCCTGCTCCGCCTCCGTCTTGAACATCTTGCTCAACGCGAAACGTCCATCGCATTCTATCCGAAACGCTTCCGTCCGCGGCGATTGGATCTCGCGCAGATAGTCCAACATCTCCCGTGCCTCCTGTTTCCATGTCACACCACATGCCCACGTTCGCGCTCACGACGCACCTCGATCCCAAGCCAAACCCCTTCTGCAAACGCCCCAAACACGATCTCTTCCGCCTGCTCCCGCGGCCCACCCAGCATCCGCGACACCTTGGCACACGCCACCAGTGCCCGTGCACACGTACCCCGAGATTGCAGATACTGCGAATGAAACGCGTCCAGCGACATCCCGTCCGGTTTCAGCACCCCAATCGCCTCGTCGAGCACCGATGCGAACGTCTCGGGCACCTCGTTGGCTATACACACTCAGCAACGATTCCACCATCGACCCGACCGCGCACCTCTCTGGGCCAATTCGACGATACGCACGTGCACCCGAGGATGCTGTGCGTCCGTGGCGTGAGCACGACGCAGCGCTTGTGCCGCTTTCAAGTACTTTTCTGCCCGCCCGTGTCAGCCCCATGCCCGTCGCGAAACCGAGATACCCACTCTGTCGGATCGCCACGTCAAACGTCGTCATGTTCACCTCGATGTCGCCCTTGCCAAACGTGCCCAGCGTGGCCAAAAACTTGCTCGCCCGCTCCAACGGATCGTCCGCCGTGACGAGCTTGAGCCCCTCTGGGTCATCGTCCTTGGCCTGCGGTGGCTCCAGTCCCTTGTCCTCGTTTTGTTTCCCGCGCGCTGCACGCACCGGTCAGCGAATGGTTTACCAGACGCGACAGGGATTACCTTTTTGTGTGCCCGGCTCGTCCAAGTCCGGGGTCTCCGTCGTCGCTTTATGGGCCGCCTTCTTTGCCTTGTTGAGCGCCTTCTTGGACACTTCCCCCGATGGTTCTGTTCAGATCTCGCTTAGCAGCGAACACGTCGAGGGGGTCGGGAAGCCCCTCACCGGGTGGATGGAGTGACTTGATGATCGAGGGATCGTCGTAGAGCTGAATCCATATCTGGGCAGGTAGTACCCCGTTAGCGTAGGATTCTCTACCCAAAACACGGCGCGAGAGCGATTTACGCGGGCGCTCCACACGGCAGCGTGGGTGTAGGCCGGATGAGAGTGGAGATTGTCTTCCCATGCGAGCATCCTACACACCCCGTGAGAGACCGGACAGGCGGCGACCGGTCGATGACGCACCCCATGTACGAACCGAGCATGCTCTTCCGAAGCGAGTACAGATGAAAGTCGTATTGCTCTTCGCGGAATTTGTCAAACACCTGTGCCTGGTCAGCGTGCCCGGCGCAGGTCACGAAGAAGCCGGGTCACCTTTTGGATCGCATAGTACGTCTTGAGCGCGAGGTGGTATCTGCCGAACCGTCTGTGTGCGTCGCCGAGTTCGACGAGATAGTGCAGGGCCTGCATGTCCAGCAGGTCCGTCGCGGGCAGCATGCCCTTCTACGACCGGTCAGCGCGGGGTCGGACGTTGGACGGACGAGGGGGGGGGAGTACCTTTGTAAAGAGGGCGAGGACGTCGTCGGCCTCGGAGACCATGCCCGCGCGAAGCCGGTACTTTGCAGACTTGGTGTTGACGTAGCGGTCCTGGCCGTCGAGCCTGCGGGCGTCGTCCATGGCACGCACGGCGCCGTACGGGTCCCCGGCGCGCTTGAGGACGCGGGCCTTGGTCATGTACAGCTCCGGGAGGGTGGGGGTGTGAGCGATCGCACGCTGGAGGACGTCGAGGGTGCGGGGGTACTCCCCGAGGGACGCATAGTGCTGGGCGAGAAAGTAGAGCGCCCAGAGGTAGTCGGCCGGGTCGGCGGGGTGGGCGGAGAGGTCCTCGATGAGGGACTGGATCGTGTCGCGCTTGAACGGGTCGGCGTAGAGGGTCTTGAGGTCGCTAAAGAGGGAGGGGATGCCCTTTTGGATAGCACGCTGGAGGTAGGGCTCGACGAGGGCCTTGAAGGTGTCGCCTGAAGCGGGTCGGGATGGAGGAAGTGCAGGATACGATGTGGTACTCACCTTGGGCGATGGCGAGGGCGAGACGCCGGTGGGCGTGCGCCTTGGGGTGGTCGGACGCAAAGGCGTCGAGGATGTCGAGGGCCTTGGCGCGGGAGGCGTCGGTCAGGGCGTCTGTCGGGGTGTCAGAGGGGGGGGGGGGGGGGGGGGGGTGGGTAGGAATTATGGAGAGTGAGGCCCGCGTGGGCGAGCAGGCGCGGATGGTGGGGGGGGGGGGGGGGGGGGGGGGGGCGGGTGGGGGGGGGGGGGGGGGGGGGGGGGCAAGGGATTGGGTAGGAATTACCGAGAGTGATGCCCGCGTTGGCGAGCAGGCGCTCATAGTAGGCCTGGTTGTCTGGGTTTTGGTCGACGAGGTCGCGCCAGGCGCGATCGGCGGCGGCGGCCCAGGCGAGCTTTTGGGTGTCGTCTGCGTCGGTAGCCTGGAGGGCGCCGTAGAGACGTGCTGGGGGGGATGAGCAAACGGAGGGAAGGGGTGGTGGGACGGACCTCTGCACTCGGCGATGGCGGGGCGATCGAGGAGGAGACCATCGGCGGCCTTGGCGTCCAGGAGCGCGAGGGCCTGGTGGGGGTCGCCGAGCTGCTCGAGGAGACGGACGTGGAAAAAGACGAGCTCGGCATACTCGGGGTCGCGGGGGGGCACGTTCTGGAGGGGGGAGGGGGGGGGAGGGGGGGGGGGGGGGGGTGGGGGGGGGGGGGGGGGGGGGGGGGGCGGGGGGCGGGGGGGGGGGGGGGGGGGGGGGGGGGGGGGGGGGGGGGGGGGGGGGGGGGGGGGGGGGGGTGAGGGACGGAGAGGACACGGACGGGGACGCACCCGCAAGAAGGCGTCGAGGTGGTCGAGGAACCGTCTCGCCTCGGGAAGGTTGCCGGCGAGGAGGTGCGCGAGGGCGGCGCCGATCCAGTGAACGCGGACGTAGGGGCGGAGACGGAGCATGTGTAAACGGGCGTCGACGAGGGCGTCGTACTGGCGGATGTGCGTCTGGAGGATCGCGGTCTCGCGGAGGATGTTGAAGTTGTCCTTGTCGATGCGGAGCGCCATCGCGTAGGACTTGAGCGCCTCCTCGTAGTTGTGCTCGCCCTTTTGGATGAGCGCCCAGACGTGCCAGCAGATGTGGGACTGGAGGTCGTTGCGCATGCCGGCCTTGACGAGGGCGATGCCGGGGTCGCGCTCGCCCTGGTGCACCTGGAAGAGGCCCTTCATGCAGAGGGTCTCGCCGTGCTGGGGGTGTTTTTTCAGGATCTGGTCCGCGATCTTGCGACCCCTCGCGAGCTGCTTTTGCTCGTACGCCTGGAGCAAGTCCGAGAACAGCTTGCGCTCCTTCGGCGGGAGGGACTGCATGGTTGGTGATGTGTGCGTGTCGGAGAATGAAATTCGCGGGTTGGTGGAAAACTCGCATTCACCAACACGCTCGTCGACGTCCTCCTCAAGCGCTCCATGCCGAGTCTCGCCGACCCCCTCTGTCTCCACGCACCGGACCCAGCACGAGCTCAAAGACGTCTTCCGGTTCTTCTTCCACTATGGGTATGCATGCTGTGACGGCCAAAACAAAGGACCACGTCTATCTTTCCTCAGGCTAGATTAAATCCTGACATGCCCAAGATGATGCCTTGGCTTTGGCAATAGTTCATGTGGTCGGCAGGCAGCGTTCGTCCAACTCTAGTCACAACAATCTTCCGCACATGGTCTCAATGCATTGGATGAATGGGATGTGAAAGGTGTTATGACCTATGATATGATTCTCATCATGCTCTGACTGGGGGAGGAATGCAATTAACTGCTTGCTGTGCCTGCCTATGGTGAGGTGCTTCAGTGTACCTTCAATAAGAACACTGCTTCTCCAATGACATGCCCTTGGTTGACTCTGATACTGCAACATTCAGCACCACTGCTGCATGCTCAACTTCCAAAGTAGAGTATTTGAGCATTTCCTTGAGGAGCTCCATCAGTGGCAGCATCACCACCTCATACAACTGGTAAGGCCCAAATGGTGAGCAACAATGCATTTGGATACAAGGGAATGTAAATATACAAAGAAGCTGACAAGGAATGCATACAATGTGGGGGAGTCACAATATTCTCTTGGCTGCACTTGAGTGATGAGGAAACCCAATCTCATGAATGTTTTTTAAGTAGTGGATGCACTAGGACTCTGGACATGGCCATGCATTTTTTCAAGCATGATGGGTGTGACATACTAAATTGGGCACATTATGTAAAATTTCTGCAATTTTGTGACAAGGCTTACATGCCACCATCATCTGCCACCACAATGGAGCCACTACCTTTACTCAACTCTCCTGGGGTCCAGAGACTACCAGCTGATGTTTTTCATGCCTACACCATGGTACTGGATGCTGAAAAGAATGCACTCCAACAAAATGCCAATGAAGATGTTGTGTTTGCACACATTGCTGGGTATCTTCTCTTGGAGCTCCATGCTCAGATCAATATCTTTGGTGATGCCCCCTGCATTGCACTAACACACCTGATCACATCCTCTCCAAGTCTTGGCTCAAGTGTTATCTTCAGTGTGGGAAGGCAAGCACATGACAAACTTTTTTGGCTTTGTATGTTGTCTTGGTTATTCCTCATATCTTATTGATCATTTTCCAGTTCAAAAAATCAACCCTATCACACATAGGTGGCCTGCTGTGGATATTTGGAACCACAAACCATCTTTTGCCACATTGGAGGATATGATTAAAGCTGCTGTGTCAATGCATGATGATGGTAGCCTCCAGACATTGAGAAGCAAGGTGTGTGTGTCACACAACTGTCTGTGTTGTTCCTCAAGTTTGAGCAGGCTCTGGCCCATGATGGTTATCATTGCATGGTCACTGGATTTGTGGATATAGAGTCTGTGGATGATTGTGCTGAATTGCAAGTGATTGCAAAAAAAGAACAGCTTGTACAAGTTGTCCTTCAGACAGCTCACATTTTGGGTGGTGTTGAATCTGTGTACCCATACATGGATGATGATGAGGTTAAGGAGGTAGTGGTGAACAAGGTGTGTTTTCATCATCCTGCAAGTATTTTACATATTCATTGTTTTCCAGATTGAGAATGTTGTGGACACACTAGAGACCTTTGGATTTGAGGATATTGCTGGGATGTTTCAGCAATCAGGTAGCATCCACCAAGTGTGGAATGCACTCTCATTATGTGTTGACATCCAACAGTATTTTGAATGCTTCCATGCATGGTTTGAAAGGACAAGCCAGGTGAGTAATTCAAAATATATCATGATATTGACCAACAGTATATACAGTCCAATGTGTACACCATCTGTGTGCCTTGGCCACTGAACCAGGAGCATGTTTACAGCTCCTCCAGGGCTTCTTATTTTGACAAAGACAATATGACTGTTGGTTTCACACCAAAGAAGGAGGTTGGACCCCCTCCTAATGCCTGCTTACTTGCCCTTCATGCCACTTGTGCACATGTTGCTTACAGGGCAGGTACAACCCTTTTTTTTTGATCACCAAGAGGCTGATATATACTACTCATCTGGTCTTTCTTCTGAGGAGTATTTCTTACTACATAACCAGTCACCCAACTCTTACTATATGTTGGATTGCACAGTCTTGATCATTTTCTGCTTTCAAAAGTGGGTTTTTTTTTCAGGTATTACATACTTTGTTCCTACACTAGCTAACTGTGCAAAAGAGCATTGGTTTTCATACTACCTAGGGACCAGGTTTGCTCAGGGCCAGTGGCAAGTCCTGCACCTACTTCAGTTGCATTCTCACCATGCTTCTACCCCCAGGTGAATGTCTGATGGGAGGGCTCTGTAGCCTGGGACAGGTCAAATGAACATACAGAACCGATGTGCGAGGTTGGCCACGAACTGGGTCACTGATGCGCGTGCGGTCGGCATCGTCATTATCGCCGTCCCCAGAGTAGTTGTCTCGTGAGTTTCTTGGTGGTACAAAGTTGTTGTGAAGCAGGGAGTGCGGCTTGCGTGGTGGCAGCAAATGGCCGCACACCGGCTCCGGCTGCCACAGTGGCGATCAGCTGGGATTCTTCTGTGCGCATACAGAAGTGTGTTGAGATTGGTGATGCTTGACGAGAGCGAGGTAGTTGAGGCGGCGTTGAGGGACTGTGGGGACATCATGCTGCATGAGTGCGGGTCAATTTAGTGCTTGCTAGCTGTCGGCGACGACGGGACGTCTGCATGTTCCGGATAGCCTTCTTAATTCGCAAAAGGCGTACGGACAAGTTTCAGAAAGATGTTGCTGTAATTCTGCATTGGTCGGAATGGGGGGTGCAGGAGACGATGTGGTGCTCACCTTGGGCGAGGGCGAAGATGAAACGCTGGAGGGCGTGCGCCTTGGGGTGGTGGAACGGACCTCTGCACTGGGCGACGCATCCCTGCCTTGACGAGGGCGATGCCGGGGTCGCGCTGAGAGCTTGGAAGAGGCCCTTCATGCAGAGGGTCTCGCTGTGCTGGGACCCCTCGCGAGCTAGATTTGCTCGTACGCCTGGAGCAGGTCCGAGAGGAGACGATTGTCGGAGAATGAAATTCGTTGGTTGTTGACGATGATGGTGAAACTCGCGTTCGCCGACACGCTCGTCGGCACGACCGACGTCCTCCTCAAGAAGCTGAGAGCGCTCCATGCCGAGCTTGCCGAGCTCGACCAGGAGCACGTCGCGGTGCAGTCCCTCGCCGCCGTTAGGCCGCAGCTCGTCCAGACCGCGCTCCTCCTCCACAAGGACAGGGGCGTGAAGGCGTACACCGCGTGCTGTCTCGCCGACCTCCTCCGTCTCCACGCACCGGACGCGCCGTACACCCAGCACGAGCTCAGGGACATCTTCCAGTTCTTCTTCCGCCAGCTCGACGCCGGCCTCACTGGCACCGACGCGCCGTACTACAACGAGTACTTTCACCTCCTCGAGTCCCTCTCCACCGTCAAGTCCGTCGTCCTCGTCTGCGACCTCCCCCACGCAGACGAGCTCATGCCAGACATCTTCCGCGCTCTCTTCGCACTCGTCCGTCGTGATCTCGCAAAAAAGCTCGAGCTCTACATCACCGACATCCTCGTCGCCCTCATCGACGAGTGCCAGTCCCTCCCCACCGACGTCCTCGACGCCATCATGGCTCAGTTCCGCCACAAGCACCCCCGCCTCGATCAGCCTGCGTACAGGCTCGCCGTCCACGTCTGCAACGCCACCTCCGACAAGCTCCAGCGCCACGTCTGCCAGTACTTTACCGACAGCATCCTCCCCGGCGCACGCGACGACAGCGACCTGGACGACGTCCGCACCGCACACGACCTCGTCACCCAGCTCTCCGTCTCCTGCCCCGCCCTCCTCCACAGCGTCATCCCCCAGCTCGAGGAGGAGCTCCGCGTCGACCACGTCCAGGTCCGTCTCATCGTCACCCAGGCCCTCGGCGACATGTTTGCCGAAAAGGGCGGCCCAGACCTCATCCGAAAGTACCCCTCCACCTGGAACGTCTGGCTCATGCGCAAAAACGACAAGGCCGCCCCCGTCCGCCTCAAGCTCGTCGAAGCCGCTTCCCGCCTCATCGTCAACCTCCCCGAACACAGGGAGACCGTCCAAGGCGTGCCCTTTCCGTCATCCACTTTCCCCCAACGCTCACATTTTTTCCAGACATGCTCCAGCTCAAGCTCCTCGATCCGGACGAAAAGGTTCGCGCCGCCGTCTGCAGAGTTTATTCCCAGCTCGACTATGACACCGCCCTCCACTCCGTCTCCGAACCCCAGCTCCGTGCCGTCGCAGGCCGCGGCATGGACAAGAAGCACCCCGTCCGTCTCGAAGCCATGTCCGCCGTCGCTGTTCTCTACCGTCTCGCGTACCCCGAAATGTACGTCTCCCTCCCAATTCCTATCCTTCGTTCACCCCCCTCCTAGCGACAACGGGGACCCGTTTGCCCTCCGCCACTTTGCCTGGATTCCAAACGAAATCTTGCACATCTCCAACATGACCCCCGAGGCCAAGGCCGCTGCAGAGCAGGTCATCGCCGACCACATTCTTCCCCTCCCCGCCGCATCTTCTCCCCCCACTGCCTCTACCTCCAGAACCGTCGACGTGGACGAGGTCGTGTGGACCGACCATTTGCTCAGCGTCATGCAACACCTAGATCACCTTGCCGTCAACACCATCTTGTCCCTGTCCGGCATCAAAGCAAGGTGCGTCCTGTCTTCCTCTTCGACTGCCGTGCTTCATCGCCCCTCTAGTCGCCCGACCATCTATGAACATTATCTAGAAGCCTGCATCCAAAACAACGTGAGCCGTCTCTCGCTCTTCGACATGTCCCTCATCCGTCTCCCAGGGGGGTGTCATTGACGAAAACGAAGAAATTGTCGTACAGCGACTCCACAATCTCATCAGGCATTTGTCTCGTACGTCCCCCTTCCAGATCTCCTCCTCCTCTTTGACCCTCTCTCCAGGCCAATTCCTTGATCCCCAAAAGGCAGCAGAGGACCTCCGCGAGTTTGCAAAGGCAAACGAAAACAGGCTGTACAGGCTACTGAAGCAATGCATGGATCCCCAGTCGGATCTCAAGACCATCGTCAAAGCCTCGAACGAGTTTCTGCGCCGCGTCGAGCAGTCCCTCGAGTCCACCCTCCCGACAATGTCCGTCCTTGTCCGTCGCGCTACCCTCCGGATCATCAACCAGTCGTCGATCCCGACCCTCATCAAGAGGGTGCAAACATCGGCCCCATCGTCCAAACACGCCCAACAGTTGTTGACCTTTGTGTCCAAACACTGTCCGGCGCTGTACAAATCCCACGTGAGCGAATTGACCAAGGCGCTTGCCGACGAAAAGAACGTGATGCTGCTCGAGGTCGCGACCCATGCGCTCGCCGCGCTCGCCAAGGTAGACGACTCTCAGGCATCCTTGGACAAGTGCGTCGTTCATCTCTCTCTTTTTTTTCGCATCCTGGTTGACATGGCACGTCAGACGCACACTCGAACGGATACGCCGGTTTGCGCTCGGCGAGAACGCCAAGATCGCCAAGTTTGCCGCGCGCTTGT
Organism: Boletales sp. KT-2023b; assembly: GCA_038089675.1. Lineage (NCBI taxonomy): Eukaryota > Fungi > Basidiomycota > Agaricomycetes > Boletales > Boletales sp. KT-2023b. Next base: position 37,410 of record JBBPLE010000185.1, read on the forward strand.
TGGCGTTCTTGAAGGACCACGAGGAAGCGTGTCTGGACATGATCGAGGTGCGTGTCGTTGGTGCGCGATCGCACGTCGCTCATGTCTCACACCCCAAGGTCATCTCGGAGAAGCTGTCGGCAGCGACGCCAGAGGCACTCGTCGGTCACACGACCGTTCTAGCCCAGATGGCGCGTTTCAAGCCCAATGCGTTTGAGCATCGAAGCGACGCCATCATGGCCTTCCTCGTCAAGAAATTGCTCATGGGTCGCCGCTCAATGGATCCGGTATGTGCGCGACAACTTCTGACGTGTAGAGCCCGACGTTTTATAGCACGAGATGGACACGGATGAGGACTGGGTGGAAGACGACGGTCTGCCACCGATACAAAAGGCCAGGATCCTCGCGCTCAAGGTCTGTCGGAACCGCTGTCTTGCGAGCGCGTCTGCAGTCGCCGCGGTGGCGCTGGCAACGCCTGCGCTCAAGATGTTTGCCACGTTGCTCGAGCATTCTGGCTCGTTTTCGGCGGATTCGGTGGACAGTTCGCCAGTCAAGTCACACATGCGACTGCAAGCCGCTGTGTCGCTTTTACACCTCTGTACCGTCGACGCGTTTGCAAACGTGATCAGCAGCAACTTTATATGGCTCGCGATTATGGTGCAGGTAGGTCCTTACTCGGTTGATCGTGCACGCCGTGACGTCCTTGCCAGGACCCGTGTTATCACGTCCGCATCCACTTTTTAACCAAACTCGTCTCTCTGCTGACCGCACGTAAACTCTCGCCACGGTTCAACACAATACCGTTCTTGACGATTCACGACCCCGAGGCTGACGTCCGAGATAGAGCGATAGCGTATATTACGTTCATCGCGCGATCCATTCAGCCCGCTGCGCGGGTAGACCAACTCGAGATCATCTTTATCCGCCTCCTTCATCTTCTCGCGCACCATCCCGATTTCTCGACCGCACACGACACCATGCAAGAGATGGCCAAGTGCGGGTTCCCCTGCCGTCCGTGAGGGTGCTGATCGCCTCGTTAGGTACATCGACTTTTACCTGGACTTGATCGCGACGGCCGACAATATCGCGCTCCTGTACCACCTCGCCACCAAGGCCAAGACGGTGCGGGATGCCGAGTCGCACACGTACAGCGAGGTATGGGATCGATATCGATGCACCTCCCAGCGCGCGCTTACGGGTCGGCTCTAGCACCTATACACGATGGCGGAGCTCGCGCAAGAGATGATCAAGGTGCGCGCCCAAGGTCGGCAATGGACACTCCCGAGCTATCCGGGCAAGATCAAGCTGCCCTCGGACATTCTGCGACCGCTGCCGGGTCCGGAGGCTGTTGCGAAGGTGCGCTGTTCGAGCGAGGTGGGGGGGAGGACCGGTCGTGCTGAGACGCGTCGCAGGTGATTCAGACGCAGTATCTGTCCGAGGAGACGACGGCATGGTTGCGGGATATGAAGGGGACCACCAAGGCAGGCAAGGTGCGTGGCGCGGCTTTGATTGGAGAGAGGGACGCGTGCGCTGAACACGCGCGCGGGGGGGTAAAGGAGAAGCGGCGGTCGCCGCCTGCGAAGCGCAAGGCGACGCGGGTGCGCGTGCAGGGGCAAAAGTGAGTTTGCGTTGTGTGTTCCGGTGGGTTGGGGTTGGGTGTTTTTTTTTTGACGTGTGCGCAGACGGGCCAGGACGAAAAAGGTGTGGAGCGATATGTCTGACGACGACGACGAGGAGGAGGAGGAGGAGGAGGAAGAAGAGGAAGGAGAAGCGTCCGAGAGGGCGACGTCGCCCAGAGCGTCGAGCACGGTGAGCGAGGTGGAGAGTCCGACGGAGCGGGAAAAGCTGTTTGGGCGGCAGGCGCGGGTCAAGGCCGAGGTGCGTCGGTAGTGTCTCTCTCACATCGTTGGGTGGGGGTTGCTGATGCATGGGGTCCCGGTTTGGTGGTTTCCAGGCGCAGCGGCGCAAGGGGCAGGGTCGGGGCCGAGGTCGGGGACAAGGGCGAGGGCGGGGGCGGTCGAAAAGAGCGTGAGGGATGGATATGTTTGGATGTTTTTGGTACATGTGTGGTTATCGCGACGTCCGTCCGTTTTGATCGGGAATGCATATATTTACAAGTAAAAAAGCGTGGGTCGTCGGACGGGTTGATGACGACGTTGGTGTTGACCCATGGACCGTGATGGCGCGGATGTGTTATAATGAGTATCTATAAGTCGAAAAACATGAGACGACGGACGCGTTGCACACACCGCTCCCCAGTGCCGAGTCAATTTCATCCACAACCACATCCAAGGTGTACCTCAAACACCGTGGGCTCGTCTTTTTTTTTTTCTTTGCTTTGGGAGCCATCATGTGGAAACAGATCGTTGATGACAATGCCGCATGACTTGCTTCTTTTTTTCGTCGGTTCGCTACCACCGCCGCACTGCGGGAGCACTCGACCGACGGGTAAACATCGGCTCCTCAGAATTGAATGAAATGAATTCGGTACATCACGAATGCACCTCGGCGAACCGACGAGGACGGGTCGCCGCACCCGTAGCCTCGACAGATTTTCATTTCCAAGCCCCCCCTCCCGCGCGCGGCGATCGTCGGACCTGGAGGGATGGATGGGACGGCTGTCGGACCGCAGGTGCGGTATGGGCATTCTTCTCATGCAAGTCCTCGGGGCAAGGGAGAGGAACGATCAGCCTGGGGCTGAGTCAGTGATCGGTGAAACGTATCAGGACGTGCGGTCCGGGCCGCTGTGGTTGGATTCCGCCCGGTACCGACGCCGCGACGACCTTCTCGGTAGGGGGGTACGTGGGGGGGGGCGCTATGCTTCCCCCGCTCCCCTCCCCCCAAGTCGTGGCGCAGTGAGGGTAAGCCATCGCGTATCCTTTCCACGCAATGAATGGGAGCGGGACACGGCCGATGCGTGCGTGCGCTATGGTGGGGGGGTGGGAGGAGGCGTTTTCGAAGCCCAGTCAGATCGGTCGCGCGCGCGCGCAAGTCGAGCAATCCGTCTGGGCCCTAGCGCCGTGGCGAAGGCGGAGAGCGCACCGTGGGTCAAATGCGACGTGCCGCCGATCCGTCTTGTTTTCGCGCGCGCGCACGCCTCGGGATCGGAGGTGGAGTCGGACCCGGACCGCAGGCAGTGCGGCGCATGGGCGCTTCTTCCATGCAGTCCTCGGGCAGAGAACGACTCGGATCAGGGCCCTTGAAACGTGCAGGACATTGCGGTAGAAGGGAGAAAAGTTTAATTTGTAGGCCCCAGTGTGAGAGATCCAGATCGCAAGAAGACCCCAGCCGCTGCTGGAGGGTTTGAGGAATAAGGTTTGACTGAGTATTGAATTCACGTGATGTACACAATATACACAAACACTATGTCGACGTGATTCCTCTTACCCTCCAGCACAAGGATGGGAAGGAGCCTGCTCAGATCTGCCTATCGGCTCACTATGGCTACACTATAAAAACAGTACGCGGGCGCAGCATGCATGTCAACATTCTATTATTTCTCCGCCCTTTCTGACCTCCATGCTCAACCTAGACACCTCTGGATGGGACGACATCGTCCTCTTTGACCGTTTCACCATTAATTCCGGTCGACCCATCTCAAAGGGCGACGTTGTCTCCATCAGGCACGTCAACACCTTTCTAGTACTCCTGGTTTCACACCTCCGACCGTTCCATACGCGTTTACAGAGACCTAGTGTACAGTCACAAATTGATCGTCAAGCGGGTCATCGCCGTCGCGGACGACATCGTGCAAACACTACCGCCTTGTCCAGATGCACGGGTGCGCGTATCAGAAGGCTACATATGGGTCGAGGGCGACGAGCCTTTCCGCACGTTGGATAGCAACACGTTCGGACCGGTGCGTCTTGCCGTTGCCCCACACGTTCTTGTCTTCCCTCGTGACCTACGACAATCGACGTCTTAGGTCCCGCTCGACTTGGTGGACGCAAAGCTGAGCCATATCATCCGGCCACTTCACCGCGCCGGTTCGTTGAAGCCGCCAGCGGAGCCGGTTTCAGTGAGGGGTGTCCCACGCGATTATCGGTGGCGCGATGCCATGGCGCCGTTTGAACGAGAACGCAAGCGGCAGGCCCGTGTCACGGTGGCCCACGTTGCCGATTTTTGACCATGTCGAATACGGTGTGTCTACGCTCGTAGTTCGGCACTGTAGACTTATAATTCAAACGTGTGCAGTGCTCTTTCACTATCCCACTACTAATCGTCAAATATCTTTGTGGCGAGACAAACTTGCGAGTCGTGAGAACTCGAAGCACCAATAATTAAATTTGCAAGGCTATAAAAGACGATCATGTACTTCATCCAACGTCTCCCTTGCGACGTGGTCTGGATTCTGTCGCTCGAACCCTTTTTTGTATGAGCGAGGGGGAGCTGCAGGTGTATGCACCATGCGCTCCATAGTGGACAACTTGGAGTAGCGACGGAAGGTGTACATTACGCCGCGAGGCTCCTTGCTCATACCTGCAAAAAAGTAAGCACCGGACAAATACCTGGGCCCGTATGTCTATGAGATCAGTGGGGTTATGGCCCAAAACTCCACCGTGATCATCGTTACCCGAGCCGCTTTAACTACTCACATCGGCTTATTCCGTTCACAACTTGAAGGTACATTGTCATCTCATCGACCAGCAAAGGCGCTAAAAGAGTATATGCAGATGAGTCAATCGCACCTGTTGCGCCAGAGCAGTGGATATGAATGCAAATGGGTGCGCTCGCGACAAGGCTGCGAAAAGGAATCAAATCAGCCCGGACGTGTCGCAAAAAGTGTGCCTGAGCCATCTGAGCCATTGGATTGAAGACTTGCTAACAGAACGGTGCCAGTATCGCATGCGAGTGGGATATGTGTCTAGGGCCGCGACGTGAACGTTTTCTCTGCGTCTAGCAACGACAAAATTCCCGTCGTTTATGGTCTTGTAGAGACCGTGTTCATTCATTCGATTACTCGCTGCATAGGTGCGGGAAATTACATGACCGAGGCAGCAGCCATGGCAGGAGCCGTGAGGAGCATAGAAAGTGAAAGCATCGTTAGAAGAAAGGAAAAAAGAGGATGGTATCAACGATGGGTGTTATTGGTCTGCCGTTAACAGCAAGCTCGTGATGAAAAATAAGAGACTGGTGAACGACAAGTGTGAGAGGGCCAATGTGCAACAAAGAGACTCATATACTAGCCGGTACCTGTGATCCTGGTGGCGTGATCTACTCAAGGCGAAGCACAAGAAGACATCCAACAGGAAAAGGAAAGCAAGGGGCTGAAATTTATATTTGTAGGTAGTAGCTGAACAGGGACTCGGAACCGTAGTCTACTTGGCACGATTCAGACAGAGTACTAGGGCTCCACCTTCCAAATCAATAAATGATTACCTATTTTATTTGGAGTCGATATCAATTGATGGTCAACGTATAGTGTTGTTCAAGTCACTTTTTGCATTTCCTCTCCTTCACTCAGACTTTCACTCGGATGCAAGATCCCAGGAGACAGATAGCCAGTGTCATCCGTATATTGCGTACCACCCATGATGCAAATGAACTGGATGATGTCATCACCAAGCACTACTCTGCAGAAGCAACATTTTCACACCCCCTATGCAAGGCCAACTCACAGAAAGAGATTCTAGGCCTTTTCCAGTGGTTCAGGCTTGCCAGCCCACAAACAAGTATCCTCAGGGTCATGAACATCAGTGAGTTTCCACTCAAATTCAACAGCCCTTCTGATTGATGCCTGCCATTTGCAGTGTATGACCCACACCTTAGGATTCTGGTCTGTGAGGTCATAGAAAAACTCAACATATGGTTTATTCCTCTGCCTAGCAAATTCAGTAGGTAAGTCATGGTTACTGTCAACCTGTGCAAGATGTTGACTAATCTTGGAAAAGGGTGTTCATTCACCTTCAGTTACAGGAAGTGGATGGAATTCATTTTATAGTATCCCATGAGGAACTGATACAACCTGTGGTAGGATCAATTCCAATTTCTGTAACTTGGCTGTTATGCTTGACATATCTCTTATTGCTGCAGGACCAAATTGGCTTGGTTGCATCACCTTTTGTGCCCCTTGTGACAATGTGCCTCTGGCTTGCCTGCATTATTTTGAATCTGTGTGCATATGTATTCAGAGCTGTTGGGTTGAACTGGGGTCTCCATGGTGGCACTAAAAGGAAGAGGTGATTTTCTCCATGATATTAGTTGTCAGCCTGTATTACTGCATTGAGTGGGTCCACAAGAGCCTCAACTCTAACATGTATTCAGTGTAGGTATGCACAGGTATTCCTTGAGCTGTATCTGTAGAGTGCCAGCTTCCCAGATATTGCAAGGTATGAATAATACATGGTTGCATGGTGAGTCTATGCAAGATTGGATTGTGATACAAAGATCTAACAAGATTGTAAATATATGATCATATACCCCAATGAGAAACAAAGTTCTGTGAGAAAATGGTGAGGTGGCATTCCCGTTTACATACTTGAACGCTCACCTCCAAGTCCTGTGATATCGCAACGGTGAGCACAAATTTTCTGTTGGAATCCGTCACTAGATTTCTGTCAATCGGGCATGCAGCTAAAAAACATCTAATGTATCTCACCCAATGCAAAAATATTATTACGAAGGAACTCAGCCAGATCAGCCAGAGGAGTGTCAGGTGTGATGACGGTATATGGATGAGACTCGTTGCGTATGAACCTGATCATGTATTTCATCACAGAATCGGTCTGGGAGAAGCGCCGAAAGAGGTCACAGAGCCCCGTATACAAGATTGGGTGTAGGAGCGATCGGGTAAGCGAAAGGACATACTCCTCCCACTTGGTCTTTAGCTCAGCGGCACCGACGTACTCAAGGGGTCGCCTGTGCTTATCAAGTACCCTGCAATAAGGTCAATCGATCACCAACGTAGGGAATGAAGTATCCCTACGGTATGTGAGAGAAATCGCGCTCGTACGCAAGTTCGATCGCCGGCAGGATGGATGCGTCCGCTGTGAATGAGAACGCTGGAGGAATAATATCTGACTCAAGATACGCAATAGACGGGCTCACCACCCACCTCCAAAAATGGGAAGACGAAGGGTGGATAAACGTCGCCAACCAAGAATGGTTCGAAGCAACCACATACCACCTACGCCGTCGAGCTGCCCCAACAACCTTCCAATGGGTCAAAGGACACCAAGGCAACATCGGGAACGAAAAAGTGGACACCCTCGCACAGATTGGCACACAAAAAGCCGTCCCCGACGGTATTGAAACACAAGTTCCCCCAAACTTCCGCTCCACCGGAATCCGACTCTCCGCACTCACCCAACAAATGGCCTACCAGGCCATCTCACTCGAAAGAACCCCCCCATACACAAGACAAACCCTCCACCACCTCGAGACCACAAGACTCGCCCTCCAAGACCTCACAGGGCACCTCGAAACCGACGCAATGATATGGAAAAAAACCCGAAATCCAGACATCCGCAGACCCGTCCAATCCTTCCTCTACCGTGCCCTAACAGGTTCCTTGCGAATCGGCGACTTCTGGAAACACATCCCGAACCACAAAACCCGTGCAACATGCTCATACTGCGAAGACCCAAATGAATCCCTTGACCACATCATCTGCAGATGCACAGCCCCAGAACGCGCCCAAATTTGGCGCCTCACCTACTCCCTATGGCCCGCAAACGACCCATCCCCCTCTGCACTCGGCCACATACTCAGCTGCGGAAGCATCTCCCCACGGGACCCCAACCCAAACACCCCCACTTCAGCCGCCAAATCCGGCGCAGCCCGCCTGAAGCGAATCCTCACTTCAGAAGCGGCCCACCTGATATGGACACTCCGCTGCGAGCGCACGATCGGTAATATCAGACACACACCATGAGCCATCACTGCCAGATGGCTCAAAAAAATCACCACCCGACTTAACAATGACCAATACCTTGCACAAACAAAACGAGACAAGCCCTTCACCCAAAAAGTGTACCACACATGGAATATGATAATAACTAACCATTCCCACCCGAACCGGGTGACAAACTCTGCGGTTTTAGTGGGTATTAACCTGCCTCGATCCCCTGTGGTCACCGGGGCCCTCGGGTAGTTCACGGAGTCCCACACCCCCCAGATATCTGGGGCGTGCGTAAGTGCATTTTTCCCGGCTCAGCTACCTATAGCTGCCTTGGCGTAGAGTTTAGTAGGGCTAGACTGTCTATTACGTGTAATAGGCCTCTGTCAGTTGCTACAAAATGACACTCTAGTGTGCGCCGTGCCAAAAAAAGAGAACGCTGGAGGAAGCTGGAGGTCCTGGTGTGACTTTGGTGTAAGCAATGCATACGATGGCTATCGCACTGTGCGCACCTCCACGACCGCACCTCTGTACTTGTCTGCCGCTGCCATTGAGATAGATGAGCGTCAAGGTGAAGTCATCTGGCTGGCACGTGTTAGATGTTTGCACGTGATGGCGAATTGAATTCGTTCTAGAAACTTAAAGTAGTCGGCGCGACTTGGACATGAGTTCTCTTGATGGCCCATCGCGATGATTCAGAACCCCCAGGTCCTGCTCCAATACAAAGACTACACGAGTCGCCCTTAAATCGCATAGCTGCAGGTGAAGTGCGTCTCTCAAGTCCACCCCATTGGCTCACCTCACGCGTTAATTAGATCATACATAGGCCCGCTTCTGCATTGAAAGAACTACTTGAAAATCGTTTGGATGCTGGTGCCACATCCATTCGCGTTACTGTCAAGGATGGTGGAATGAAATTACTTCAGATTCAAGACAATGGTTGCGGTATTCGTGTACGCGTCCTCTTCGCTGCTTTTTCGCGTGCACAACTCACCTCTTCGAAAGAAATCTGATCTCCCCATTCTAGCTGAGCAGTTCACGACCTCCAAAATCAACTCTTTCTCCGACTTTTCTCGACTGACTACCTATGGCTTTCGAGGTGAAGCTCTGGCGTCAATATCCCATGTAGCCCACATGTCCGTCGTAACGAAAATCAAGACTGATTCCTGCACTTGGAAGTGAGTACTTTTGCAGCGCCGTTGGACATCGAGTCAATCTTCTCACGTAGCGCATGCTACTCTGAAGGCGTGATGATCCCTCCGAAGGCAGGGCAGACGTCAGATCCCAAACCGTGCGCAGGAAACGATGGTACTACTATCACCGTATGTACGTTCCTTGATGGTTGTTCCCCATCATTTCTCATACGAATCAGATCGAGAACATGTTTTACAATACGCCTACCCGCTTGTCAGCCCTGCGGAATCCCTCCGAAGAATATGCAAGGATCCTCGATGTCGTGACAAAGTATGCGGTTCATAACCCAAAGGTTGCATTCCTGTGCGAAAATGTATGTCAAGATGGGCACACCTGCTTGCGGGCTAACGCTTCTAACAGGTGGGAACTGCGACTCCTGAACTCTCCACGTCGTCTGCGTCCACTGAGCAGGCGATCCGTTTATTATATGGACATTCCATTGGAAAGGAGCTCTTGTGCGTTAAAGTCTCGTCCACGAGTAGAGCGTCGCAGTCTACTGAGTCAGACAACGTTGATGACTCTGAAAGGTGGTCTGCTGAAGCTCATTGCACGACTCCAAATTACCAAGGCAAGAAGACTGTTCCTACTTTTCATCAATCGTCAGTGTTAGATAAGTGTTGGGACGCGCAATTGTTCATGACGTCGCAGACCGCCTTGTCGAATCGACCAGTATTAAACGGGCAATCGAAGCTGTATACAGTGGGGTGCTTCCCAAAGGGGCATACCCATTTGTATACCTGAGGTATGTACAATCGGGATGACGATGCTATGTACTCAGAGTATCAGTATTGAGATAGACCCCCGTGCTGTGGATGTGAACTTACATCCCACGAAACGAGAAATCATCTTTTTGAACGAGGAAGTCATAACGGAGAGGATTTCAGATGCCATTCAGCAGGTGGTCAGTCAAAGTCATTCCAGGACTTTTGAATATCAAGTATGCTCGTGTGTCGCTTTTTTCGTGCCGTTGATAGGTCTAGACATTACTCACCGGTCGCTCACACGGGTCAAACGCGAAAGGCAGCCAGGAAGTAGACGAGGAGAGGAGAGGAGCTGCCAGCATCATCGTCCCGTCGTATGAATTATCGATAGACCCGCCCTTGTTACTGATGATCCTTTAGTTGCGAAGATATATTCACATCAAAAAGTCTGCACGTTCCTTCAAGACCGCACACTTGAATCGATGATTCCAGTATTGAATCTGTCACGTTCGGAAGGAGATGATGCATCCAAAGTGTCACTCAGCCTACGCGACATCGCGGGATCTAATTGCGACCTTACGTCCATCCTATTACTCAGGAAGTCGGTTCAAAAAAACGTCCACAATGGTTTGTTGCGTCGCTTGCTGATGAAAGGATAGACCCTCAGCCCATTCGACAGACCTGACCGAAATTATAAAGAAGCATACATTTGTTGGGATCGTGGATGACTATCGGTGCTTGTCACTGATTCAACATTCTACGAAGTTGTATCTCGTTAACCATGCCGCTTGGGCGTACGTTGGTCTTGCTGTGACTCCTTGTCGTTCAATTTGACACGCTTATAGCGAGGTGCTGTTTTACCAGCTCGCTCTCATGCAATTTGAAAGCTATCGTCGTTTAAAACTTGACCCGGTACCGCCGCTTCGTAGACTTTTGAAGCTCGCCGTGGACGCGGAACCAGGTACGAAGAAGAGCGGACTGAACAAAAACGAGATCGTTGATGTATGTGTTCTCAATCCATTCAGTCAACGCACGTCTGACCATCCTCAGCGGATTGCCAACACCCTCCTCGCGTGTCGCGACATGCTCGCCGAATACTTTGAGTTCAACATCTCGCCCGAAGGTGACATTGAGAGTTTACCGCATCTCTTGAAAGAGTACACCCCCGATCTCAACAAGTTGCCCGTATTCCTCATGCGCCTCGGGCCACAGGTGCGTCTTTTGTCCTGCATGAGTCCGTTTGGCTGACAAGCCATTCGGTGAGGAAGGTGGACTGGCAAACGGAAAAAGAATGCTTCTTCACGCTCATGCGCGAAATTGCCTACTTTTATGCCCCATCGCCGTCGCTTGAAGTGCCATCGCACAGTACCCAGACGCAAGCCAAGGCGGCGACGCGGCAGACAGAGCACGTCTTGTTCCAGGCGATGCGTAGGTTTCTGGTGGCGCCACGATCGTTACTGGATGCGATGTCGTTTAGGTGGCTAATCTACCTGATCTTTACAAGGTGTTTGAGAAGTGTTGACGAGTGTGCTGTGATACGACTTTATCAGACTTTATCGCGGGTGCTCATGCCAAATTGCAACGAAAGTTGGGCCCCAAAGATCGTTGGCTTCGTTGGTCAGCACACTGACATCGGCCTACTTCGATAGTCATTGCTGCATGTGAGACCATCACTGGCCCGGCGGTCGTCATCCAAGGCGCCATACATGTACTCAGAGACCTCCTCTGGATCCACATCGCCTGCCATGGTGCCCAGCACGCGGAAAAGCCGTTTGAATCGTGGTTCGCGATGAGGGATGGTAAGCTCACGTTGATCATCTAAGGACGCTACATGAACTCCCAGTTTGCGCTCCTGTCTGCGTGCCATACAGCGATAGGAGACACGTCGACGCCGGACGAGGTGCTCCATCTTGCGACTGAAATGTAGTTTGCAGGGTTCGATAGGGTGATTGGGATGCTGTGGGAGGTGGACGATGCAGTTGCACATGAGGTGGTGACCCGGATTTACAGGGAGATATCAAGCAGCCGATGATCGATTCCGAACATGCAGCGAAGGCCTTGAACGCCGAGGTTTTGGAGTCGGCCAAGGGTGTGTCGTTGGGGAAGCGGATCATATTTGTTCATGTTAGAATTGAAGTCCTGAGGTACGATTCTTCTTTCACCATCTTATGGGGAGGTTCACGGGCTGATCGTGTATTATATCCTGGATTCCGAAATGCTACTGGAATGTCCAATCATGCGCGAATCGGAATCTAACCTTTTTGTTTGATGCGGGTTTCTTGCTGTCCTATACGACATTCTCAAACTTGAACGATGTATTTTTCATAATTTGGGGACTCGCAAGTGACCTTGAGTGGATTGCCGACCTTGTCTCAGCTGGTAGGATGTCATACGTGCAACACGCGTTCGCAAAGCACCGTATCATCGACAGTGTCACGAATCCCTACACTGAGGGAAGTAAAATCACGTATTATCAGTGACAGTGGCACTGATCATGCCAAAATCAGCGTCACTGTCACTGATTTCGTGGTCACGTCTTTTCAGTGACGGGTGCGTGACGCTAGATTTCAGCGCTCATCATCGCCGTCACTGATTTTCAGTGCTTCTGGCAATGACACTGATTTTCAGCCACTCCTCAAAATGCTTCAAAAGACCTATTCTCGTACGCTTTGACAATGGGAATATACCCTCGACGGATTTCAGCCACCTCAATCACGATACTAATGGTTCTCCAAGCTGGTGACACGTGACCTTCTGTACAAGAGTAAGCGAGGTGGCACTGCCTCTTCCTTTCTGCTGCCTCGCCATCGCTAGCTCGCTGGCCCATTGTCCAGCACTTTAGCCGCTCCTTCTGTCGCACCCACCCTCCACACCCTCTCAGGCTCGCCATATCTCCATAGTCAAGGTAAGTCTGTTTTGTCTGGCTTGCTTCGCACATAGGGCGCTTCACAACTTGTTCGGTGCCCATCCCACCCTTGCAGCCTGCTTGCGCTCGCATCAGGTCGGGCCGGGAAGGCTTTCACCCAAAACCCATCCTATCATTCATAGTCGCCAGTCCACCTATCTGTATCTACTGTACTCATCTTTCTATAAATGCACACTTGCAGTGTTTGATCTTCACAGATTAATCCTCGTTGCTACTACTCTCCTTGTCCATGTTGGGCTCCTCTGCGAAGTTTGCCGCAACTCCTCCCAGAACATGATCAATTACACCCCACTTCTTCTGAGTTTCAACCAGCCTGATGATGACTTGGAGGTTATGGATGTCAGTCACAATGCTTGCCTTTCAGGATGTCATATACACATTCTCTTTTGATGTGTCTTTCCTGTCTGTGTCCCATGGAGCAATTAATGTGAGAGCAAGTGTTTGACTGCTGAGTTCAGCAAAGAAGGTGTTAGTGGGTATTGTGAGTACAAAGATCTTTTCTGGATCCCTGTAGCTGACTTGTGTAATGACCTCAGTGTATGTTTCAAACACAACTTACTACTGTGGAGGGTTCACCCTTCAAACTTGAATACTGTTAATCTATGGCTATAGGATATGTACCTTGACATAACAGTTCCTTTGAGCTGATGGTCCTGATCTGTGAGAAGCCCATTTCATTTGAAATGTGTCTCCACCATTCTGGATCCTTAGCTTTCCTGCTGAGTATGAGGGAGATGGCAAACAGTGGTTCACTTCTGAACTGTGTTTTCTGAGTATTAGGGTGATATACTTTGAAAAAATTTCTTGCAAAGGTTTGTCTGTGCTGCTTGTATTCTTGTATGGTGGATGAAGGATGTGGTTGGGGTCTAGATTGTTTTAGATGGTGAATAGAACCAAATACACCACTTACATCCATCTAGCATGTGTTCATGGCTGATTGGACCATCACTTGCATGATCATCAACTTGAGCCAGCTCCTCAGAAAGATTGTAACAAACAGCAAGCTGCTCAAGGTATACCATGTGAAGTAATGACTTGTTCAGATTACTCCATGGACATGTATGAGATTGGAGACAGTGTTGGAGCATGCCACAATACTGCTCCATATAGAATGTCCAAGTCATCCATACTGGTCTGCACTGTCTGATACCTTGTGCAACATGGAGTAGGCTGTGAATTGTCAGGGTACAAGCTGGGAGATGCTCAACATGATACTGGTAGTAGTACCTATAGTAGCAACTGCTGTTTTAGTGCCTAGATCCCAAGCATTTAAGCTCAGCCTGTGATGCACTTTTCATACTTTTTAACCCAACCAATAAGTTGTCTTTCAACTTCATTGACTTGCTCCATTGTGGTAGAGAACTGGAGGGTGATTTTTATTATCTTGACAAGTTCATACATGTGTTTGCAGTATTTTTCTTTCATGAATTGACCTTCAAGAAGCTTTGGAGCCATGTAAATGAACCAGAAACACCATGATTCAGCTGTGAAGAATGAGCAATTACTGGCAATGTTGCTGAGAATGTTACACTTGGTCTGGGTAGGAATGAGTGTAGGCTCAAAGAACTAACAGTGGGTCAAAGATTCATGGTGATTGGACAAGGATGCTTGCCGATTGGGTCAAGGGAGGTTGTCCAACAATAGAGTCGACAGAGAGGTTCAAGGGAATCATCCGACAATGAGGTCGACGAAGAGGTTCAAATGAGTTGTCCGACAATAGAGTCGATGAAGAGATTCAAAGGAGTCATCCAACAATAGAGTCGATGAAGAGGTTCAAAGGAGTCATCCGACAGTAGAGTTGACAAAGAGATTCAAAGGGGTTCAAGGTAGAATTGAGCAGGACTAAGCTAAGGATACATCGAGTGGAGTGATGGCTTAAGTACTGCAAAGAATAGAAACTAATAGAAGGTCATGGAAGGTTGGTTACTAAGCTAAGGAAGATAGAACCTTCTAAGAGAAATAGAAACATAGATAACAAGAATAGAAAAGCAGAAATGAAAGGTGTGTGACGAACACATTGTATGTTCTAGAGCACTCTAAAGAAAGTAAAAGATACTGGGTTGGGCCAGGCTATTTTATCAAGAAAAGAGTACAAAGAAGTGAATCATAACAGAGAACATGTACAAATGATGTGGGAATATGTTGGACTGCAGCTGCAGTCTCTTTTCTGACCTCTTTCCAGACTGGTTCCACAATCTCATAGTCTTCTGTTCCTGTATCCAAAATTTTGAACTGTCCAGTCCAAAAGTCCACAAGGTTTCAAATAACATTCTTGAGAAAGAGATGAAACCATTCCCAGGGAAAGGAATGAGCATAGTCCAAAGATCCAACCTGGCACATTTCAGGAAAGTCCTTTATTCTGGTCTTCTGTGCAATCCTTGCTTTCTCTACTCTCATGGTAGCAGCACCAATCTGTAGAGCAGTGTCAATGAAATCTTGGTGTTTCTGCAAAGGAAGGTTGTCTGGCTGCCATCAGACCCAAGGTTGACAACCAGAGCCTATTGGGGGATAAAGAGGAACATAATATATTTTTCCTGTACCACACACAGCCTGGATTTTACGGGACTGACAGGGATGGATTCTGTTGTGGCCTTTGATTTGAAGGAACTTTGAGATTGCAGGGATGTCACTGAGTTTAAATATAATATATGCATGCAGCTGGAATAGTGCTTTTGTTATGCTTGGTCCGGGTAGGAACAAGCGTAGGCTCAAAGAACTAACTGAGGGTTAAGGTTCGAGAGATTCGGTCAAGGGATGCTTGCCGAATAGTCAAAGGGTTCATCCGACGATGAGTCAATGAGGGATTCAAGGAGTCATCCGACGAAGAGTCGACGAGAGGTTCAAAGAGTCGACGAAGAGTTCAAGGAGTCGTCTGACGATGAGTCGACGAGAGGTTCAAAGGAGTCGTCCGACGATAAGTCGACAAGAGGGATCAAGGAGATCGTCTGACGATAAGTCGACAAGAGAGTCAAGGTGGTCAAGGTAGAGTTGAGCAGGACTAAGCTGGGGTTACATCAAGTAAGACGATGGCTTAAGTACTGCGAAGAATAGAAGGTAATGGAAGGTCATGGAAGGTTGGTGACTAAGCGAAGTGAAGATAGAACCTTCCACAGGAAATAGAAGCAAAGATAGCAGGAATAGAAGACGGAAATGAAAGGTGTGCAACGAACATGTTGCATGTTCTAGAGCACTCTAAAGAAGGTAAAAGATACTGGGTTGGGCCGGTCTATTGTATCAACGAATGACTAAGGAAAAAGAAGTGAATCATAACATTACCCCCGGAGTACATTCGAAATCACTATGAAGAATAAAATCGAAAGAAAAATCAGAAATCCATGCACCTATCTCCACCAAGGGAACCGGTCATGTTGGCATAGGCAGAGTCATCATATCCCGGATCGTTGTCGTTCAGGTCAGGATCAGTGAGTTCGAGGTCAGGGGAGGGACGACGATGACGTTGACGAGGGTGGGGGGTTCAGCGACGATGAGACGAAGGGGGAGGGATCGGTCTAGGAATAGAGCCAAAGCTAGAGGACGGGTGGTCGGAGAGTTGGTCAACGAGGGGTTGGGATGGACCAGAACGCCTAGAACGCATGGAAGAAGCAGAAGAGGAGGAGGAATTTATAGGGTTAAGGACACGAGGGCATGGACAATGAGGACAGTGGTGTTGGGTATGGCCAGGATGGTGGCGGGTACAGTGAGGGCAAACGTAGTATGGGCAATTGACGCGGATGTGGGAGAGTTGGTGGCAATGGAAGCATGCCCGACTATAGAGGTAGTGATCGGGAGAGAGAGGTACGTTACGTTGTCCGTCCCAGCTAACTTCAGCTTGTTCCAAGACGGCAAGTTCCTCAAGGGTGAGAGGTTCCTCAGATGCTTTGGGGAATGGGTTCTGATGAAGGCGGCGGTGTTCGTCAAGTTCTCGGGTATAACGCAAGACGTCCTTAGCTAATTTGTCCATTTCCAACTGGTGCATGACGGAAAGGACAAGGTTGGTGAGTTCTGTGCGAGTTTCGTGGAGGGTGGTGACATGCTCTGTGGAGTAGTCTGACATCTGGTTGGCGAGGGGGTAGAGGCTGTGGATTTCTTGGAAAAGAAGGAGGGTATCAAGGGGAGAGAATGGTTCTAAATGAGCACGAAGAGGGGTAAGAAGGTGGGGGGTCTTGAGCAGTAGCATAAGGGATGATTGTTCGGTGACAGGGAAAGGATCAGGGCAGATACGTTGGGCATAAAGAGGTAACTCGACGGAGATGATGGGGTTAGGATCGAGAGGAGGGAGACGCAGAGGAGGGGACATAGACCGGGGAATGCCCGGGTTGTAATTAGTGGAGTCGAGTCCTTGGATACGGTAGAGCAAAGGGGTGGTCCAGCCAGTGGTAGTGGCAGTGGGAGAAGGGGATCTAGCGGGAGCGGACATGTTTGTATTTCGAAGATGGTGCGAGGGATGATGAAGGGAAGACGTGAGGGTGGAGGGTCTTATACTCAGATAAGATTTCCTTGGCGTGGTCAAACTCCGATTCGGGTAACCAGGAGTCTTCTTCGGCCGAATATCCCTTCCAGCGGACTAGGAATTTTCGGTTGTTCGGGGGTCCATGGTGTCGGATGATCTTTTCCATTTCATACTCCTCTTCTCCATTGATAAGGTCAGGTGGAGGAGAAGGGAAGTTTAGTCCGTGTACGTCGTTTTCGCGATAGGGCAATAACAGAGATGCATGGAAGATCAGGTGTATTTTCCACGTTTGTGGGAGGCGGAGTTTGTAAGTAAGGGGGGAAAGGACCTGGGTAACGGTAAATGGTCCTTCTCACTTAGGAGTGAACTTTGGATGGGAGATAAGACGTTTCAGGTTTCGAGCTTCTAGCCAAACCTTATCGCCTTTATGGAAGGGAGTGAACTTTCCATGGAAGCAGGATTTCATGACTTGTCTGGCAAGCTCATGGGCTGCCAGGGCTTCATCTCTAGCTGCGGAGAGGAGTTTCAGTTGTTCTTCGACTGCAGGGAGGTTGGTTTCGGCAATAATAGTTGGGAGGGGGCGCGGTTCAAATCCCATCATGAGGAAGAATGGCGATTTGTTGGTGACGGAGTGAGGGCGGTGATTGTGGGTGAATTCGGCGTGGGAGATGAGGTCAGACCATGTGGAAGGGGAATTGCCGCAAAAGATCCGAAGATAGGTTTCCACTTCTTGGTTTACCCGTTCGGTTTCTTCGTCGGACTGAGGGTGGTAAGCCATGGAGAGGGAGAGGTTGTATCCGAGGAGGCGTCCAAGTTCTTTTGCGAAGGAGGAGGCAAACTGGGGTCCACGATCCAAGATGATTTTGTTGTAAAGGCCGAACCGAGTATAAACCTTGTGGAAAAAGAGGGAGGCGATTCCCTTGGCGGAGACGGATTTCTTCGTAGGGCAGAGAATCACCCCCTTAGTAAGCCCATGGTCGACCATGACCAAAAGACTGTCGAAGCCGTTGGAGACAGGAAGGTCTGTGATGAGGTCACAGGAAATCTGTCGGAAGGGAAC
>JBBPLE010000186.1:3971-39572 GCA_038089675.1 Boletales sp. KT-2023b
ATCTTGGTTGGTATGGTGTCCATGAACATGATGCATTTCATGAGGTTTACCATAACACCAGCAGTGAAATACCCAACTAGGACATTTTCATCAGAGATTTCAGAGATCTGAATGTGATTTCTGAATTCAGCAATGTATTGGGTGAGGTCAGCCATAGAGTTCCCTTTCATCCATAATGAATTAAGGGCTGTGGTGGATACAGCTTTGCTGTTGTGATGATAGAAGGTGGTTTGGAAGGCTGCTTTGAAGTCATCCTAGGTGATATCTTCGTTGTCTGCTAGGACTTTGATGTGGTAGGTTGCTGCCCAAGTGGCAGCAGATCCCTTGGTCATATAAGATAGAGCATATGCCACTTTCTTGGTATTGTTGTTGTATACTTCTTCATTGACCATGAAGTAGAATACTACTGAAGTGAACCATGCTTTGGCTGTGGCATAGCTTCCATCAAAATGATCAGGAGGGGTGATGTGGAGTTCTATAGGTTTGTGAGGGGGTGGTGCTTGATCACTCATGCTGACTGAGGGGACAGGAGATGATGATTCTGCAGGAAGAAACAGGGGTAGAATTTGAGGGTGGGGAACTGGGGTGGGGACAACTGTTGATGGGACAGTTCCTCCAGTGAAGTGGAGGTGATGAGTGAGTGTTAATGGGGAGGGGGGTGTGGGTATTCTAGTTAAGGATAGCTGTGCTGAAAGTTTATTGGATAGGTGGTTGTCGATGGGGTTTTTGTGGGTTGGGATGTAGAGGTCTTTGTCTTCTACGTCTGTGGATGCAGGGGTGGTGTGGTGTGAAGAATCAGAATCTGAGGGGTGGTTTTCTTGAACATGTTCTTGGTAGAAGCATGAATCTGGAGTACGAAGATTGCCCAAAGGCCTAGGGTTTCTGGGGTGCTGGTGTGAAATGGTGGGATCTACTAGATAGTAGTCCTATCGAGAAGAAGCAATTCCTTTTGTTACACTTGCCCTGGGTAGAGACAAGTGTAGACCTAATGGTAATTGCCTAGGTCAAGGACAGGGGCTGGGGTTAACATACTGACATAAGTCAGGGACTCTGGAGATGAAGACTAAGGGTTCTGGTGGACAAAGGTGTGTTCTTACATCAGATAACGTCAAGGATCTCCCAGAAGGATTGCAGAGGTTCTGGGTGGCTAAGGATGAAGGATGATGGTGAGGAGGCACTAAGGCCAAGCTTAGGGAAGACTCAAGAGGAGGACTGAGGGTGAAGGCAAAAACCAAAGGTAGGAATTGCTTAGAATTTACTGTACATGAGTGGCCAGTATTTATACTAAGTGGTGCCAGTCATACTGAGTCACCAGGAGTCAATGGATAGCCATGGGGCTGCAGAAACTAAGTATAGTGCTATGCAAAACTGTGCTTGAAGTGCTGTGATCAGTGTTACGCTTGGTCTGGGTAGGAATGAGCGTAGGCTCAAAGAACTAACTGTGGGTCAAAGGTTCAAGGTATTCAGACAAGGGATGCTTGCCGAAAAGTTGAAGAGTTGTCTGACAATAAGGTCAATGAAGGAGAACAAGAGGGTCGTCCAACAATGGAGTCGATGAAGGAGGTTCAAAGGGGTCGTCCGATGATGAGGTCGACGAGGAGTTTCAAAGGGGTTGTCCGACGATGAAGTTGACGAGGAGATTCAAAGAGTTCAAGGTAAAATTGAGCAGGACTAAGCTAAGGATACATCGGGTAGAGTGATGGCTTAAATACTGTGAAGAATAGAAACCAATGGAAGGTTATGGAAGAATTGTTACTAAGCGAAGAGAGATAGAACCTTCCATGAGAAATAGAAGCATAGATAACAAGAATAGGAAAGTGGAAATGAAAGGTGTGCGACGAACACATTGCATGTTCTAGAGCACTCTAAAGAAAGTAAGGATACTGGGTTGGGCCAGTCTATCATATCAACGAATAACTTGTGAAAACGAAAGAATCGTAACATTACCCCTGGAGTACATTCGAAATCACTATGAAGAATAAAATCAAAAGAAAGAATTTAAAAATCCATGCACCTATCTCCGCCAGGGAAACCAGTCATGTTTGCATATGCTGAGGCATCATACCCTGGGTCATCATCATTTAGATCAAGGTCAGTGAGTTCAGGGTCAGGGGAGGGGCAATGATGATGTTGACAAGGATGAGGGGTCTGATGATGACGATAGGAGGGGGAAGGAACTGGTCTGGGGGCTGAGCCAGAACTAGTGGACAGGGAATCAGAGAGCCATTCAATGAGGGGTTGGGGTGGACCAGAATGCCTAGAATGTGTGGAAGAAGCTGAAGAGGAAGAAGAGCCTATGGGATTAAGGGTATGGGGACGAGGACGGTGGGGGCAGCAATGTTGGGTGTGACCAGGACAGTGGCAGGTGCAGTGGGGGCAGACATAATGTGGACAATTGATACGGATGTGGGAGAGTCGGTGGCAGTGGAAACAAGCCCGACTGTAAAGGTAGTGATCGGGGGAGAGAGGTATATTATGCTGTCCATCCCAACTGACTTCAGCTCGTTCCATGACGGCTAATTCCTTGAGGGTGAGGGGTTCTTCAGAAGCTTCAGGGGAGGGGTTCTGGTGGAGGCGGTGTTGTTCGTCGAGTTCTTGGGTGTAACATAGAACGTCCTTTGCTAGTTTGTCCATTTCCAGCTGATGCATGATGGAAAGGACGAGGTTGGTAAGCTTGGTGTGGGTTTTGTGGAGGGTGGCGATGTGTTCCATAGGGTAATCGGACATCTGGTTGGCAAGGGGGTAGAGGGTATGGATTTCTTGGAAGAGGAGAAAGAGGGTATCAAGGGGGGAGAAGGGTTCTAAGTGGGCGCGAAGGGGGGTAAGGAGATGGGGGGTTTCAAGGAGAAGCATAAGTGAAGATTGTTTGGTAATGGGGAAGGGATCTGGACGGATGCATTGGGCATAGAGGGGTAGTTCAACGGAGACTACTGGGTTAGGATCAAGGGGGGGAAGATGCAGAGGAGGGGACGTAGACCGGGGAATGCCCAGGTTGTAATTAGTGGAGTCAAGGCCTTGGATGCAATAGAGTAAGGGGGTGGTCCAGCCAGTGGTAGCAGCAGTGGGGGAGGGGGATCTAGCAGGAGTGGACATGTTTGGGTTTCGTATGTGGTGCGAAGGATGAAGGAGGGAAGGTGTGAGGGTGGAGAGTTTTATATTTGGATAGGATTTCCTTGGTATGGTTAAACTCTGATTCAGGTAACCAGGAGTCTTCTTTGGCCAAATATCCCTTCCAGTGGACTAGGAATTTTCGGTTGTTCGGGGTTCCACAATGTCAGATGATCTTTTCCATTTCATATTCCTCTTCTCCATTGATAAGGTCAGGTGGAGGGGAGGGGAAGTTTGGTCCATGTACGTCATTTTCATGATAGGGCAATAACAAGGATGCGTGGAAGACCAGGTGTATTTTCCATGTTCGTGGGAGGTGGAGTTTATAGGTAAGGGGGGAAAGGACCTGAGTAACGGTAAAGGGTCCTTCTCACTTTGGGGCAAACTTCAGATGGGAGATAAGATGTTTCAGATTTCAGGCTTCTAGCCAAACCTTGTCACCTTTACAGAAGGGAGTGAATTTTCCATGGAAATGGGATTTCATGACTTGTCTGGCAAGTTCGTGGGCCGCCAGGGCTTCATCTCTAGCTGCAGAGAGGAGTTTGAGTCATTCTTCAACTGCAGGGAGGTTGGTTTCAGCAATGATAGTGGGAAGGGGACGAGGTTCAAATCCTATCATAAGGAAGAATGGGGATTTATTGGTGATGGAGTGAGGACGGTGATTATGTGCGAATTCAGCGTGGGAGATGAGGTCAGACCATGTAGAGGGGGAATTACCGCAGAAGATCTGAAGATAGGTTTCTACCTCTTGGTTTACCTGCTCGGTTTCTCCATCGGATTGAGGATGGTATGTGGTGGAGAGGGAGAGGTTGTATCTGAGGAGTCATCCAAGTTCTTTTGCGAAGGAGGAGGTGAATTGGGGTCCATGGTCTGAGATTATCTTATTGTAGAGGCCGAATCTGGTGTAGACTTTGTGAAAGAAGAGGGAGGCAATTCCTTTGGCAGAGACGGATTTCTTGGTAGGACAGAGGATCACCCCCTTAGTAAGCCCATGGTTGACCACGACCAAAAGACTGCCAAAGCCAGAGGAGATGGGGAGGTCTGTGATGAAGTCACAAAAGATCTGTCGGAAAGGGATAGTGGAGAAGGAAACAATGGGGGAGAGGGGTGGGGAGGTGGGGTGGGTGTTCGCTTTGGAGGATTGACAAGCTGCACATCCTTTGACATATTTATGGACAAACTGGGCGAGGCCAGGCCACCAAAATTCAGCAGCAACGAGTTGGCGAGTTTTGAGATATCCAGGATGACCAGCAGAGGTGTGATCATGGTGTTGTTCAACAATGGAACAGTGAAGGTTGGGGGGAACATAGATATGCCCTTGGAAAGTGAGGACACCTGCATCATATTGCCAATCAGAGAGGCGAGAGTGGAATCAGGCTGGGACATCACCGGTGGTGGTGCATAGCGCATCCAAGACAAGGGGGTCAGAAGTGGAGGAGGTAGCCAGTTTGGTTTGGAGGGAGGTGTCAATGAGGTTGACAAAAAGAGTGTCAGGAAGGAGGGTTACATTGTCGTTATCCTCGTCAGTCGGTGGGAGAAGATCTGGGTGGCAGGAGAGGGTGTTGGGTGTGGCAAGAGAAGTACCAGGGATGTGGGTCAGGTGGAGGTCGAAATCCAAGATATCGAGCAACCAACAAGCCTGTTGTCGGTTGAGTTTCTGGGGTTGGCGGAAATATGTGAGGTTTTTGTGATCAGTGAAGACTTCAACAGGGAAGGGAGATCCTTGGAGATAGTGGTGCCAGGCTTTGAGGCCACGAATGACGGTGAGGAGTTCTCTGTCATAGATATTGTAGTTTTGTTCGGCAGAAGAGAAGGACTGCGAGAGGTAGGAGCATGGGTGCCAATCTCCATTGGCGTCAGTTTGGAGGAGGACTCCACCAGAGGCATATTTGGAAGCATTGGTGGCAATGGCAAAGGGGCAGGCGGGATCTGGAAGATGAAGGATTGGACAACTAAGGAACAGTCGTTTGAGTTCATCGAAGGATTGTTGATGAGTGGGAGACCAGTCCCAGGGTTGATTTTTCTTTGTAAGGTCAAGGAGGGGGCAAGTGATGTTGGAGTAGTTGGGAATGAATTGTCGGTAGAAGTTGGCAAATCCTAAAAAGGAACGGACATCTTTGACTTTGGCGGGGGTTGGCCATTCACGAATGCCATCCAGTTTCACTGGATCCATGGCGAGCTCATTGGGTTGTACGATCATGCCAAGGTATTCGACCTCGTTGGTAGCAAACGTGCATTTTTCAAGTTTAAGGTGAAGATCTAACTTGGTCATGCATTGGAGTACTCATTTGGTTCATTCTTCATGGGTTTTGGCATCGGGGGAGAAGATGAGGAGGTCATCCATGTAAATGATGAGCCATCCTTCTGTGATCATATCATGGAAGGAGTCGTTCATGAACCGTTGAAAGGTGGTGGGGGAGTTGCAAAGACCAAAGAACATGACTGTTGGTTCGAACAGTCCTTTGTGGGTGATGAATGCCACTTTCCATTGATGACCATCTTTGATACAGACATTGTTATATCCCCAACAAACATCAAACTTGGTAAAGGTTTTGGCACCTTTAAGTTTATCGACGAGATCGGATATGAGGGGGAGGGGATAGGCATTGCAGATGGTATGTTCATTGACGTAGCAATAATCTTGGCAGGGTCGAAGGCCGCCATCCTTCTTTTAATGAAGAAGAAGGGGGAGGCTTGGGAAGAATTGGATGGGCAAATTTTCCCTGCTTTGAGGTTCTTGTCAAGGAATGCATCCGTAGCAGCTTTTTCATCAGGGGAGAGAGGGTAGAGTTTGCTGACTTTCAGGGTAAAAGAATCATCGAGATTGATTTCATGGTCATAGGGTTGACTAGGGGGAACGTGGTTGGTTGCTTCTTTCGAGAAGACAGAGGAGAAGGCGGAGTATTCAGGTGGAAGAGTGGCCTTTGGTTTGGCCTTTTCGGCAGCCATAGCCAGTTCAGTTGCTGTCATAATTTTGGCAATGGTGGTGAAGGGAATGAAGCAAGATCCACAGCACATGATTCAATTGATGATTCAGTTGTCGTTGACTCATTGGAGATACTGGGCTTCAGTGTCCTTTTTCATGTAGTCATAGAGATGTCTGTCCCAGATGGAATCAACTTGTACATGTCAAGGTGGGCAAGGGGTCGGTGTCTGGGGGTAGGAGTTGGTTTGGTATGGTTGTAGTACAATTCTTGGGATTGATCGGAGTCGAGGGGAATGGATAGTTCTTGCTTGACCCAGTCGATGGTGGGGTTGGCTTTTCTAAGCCAGGGAAGTCTGAGGATTACGTTCTCCTTTCCACAGTTAAGGATGTAGAACGTGACATGGTGCATGAGCTGTCTGATGCAGACATAGAGCATGGTGGAAAAACAGATAAGACTGTTCTTGTTTGAGGATTGGTCGATGTTTTTGACAGCGATGGGGGAGGGAAGTCGTTCTTTTGGGAGACAATGTTTTTGAACAAAGTCCCAATTGATGCAAGAGATTTGTGCTCCAGAGTCAACAAGAGCACAAGTTCCAACAGCTTTTAAGTGCAACAGTTCAACAATTTCAATGGGGATTTGCATAGACTGTTTGGTAATTGATGATACAAGTACGGGAGTGCATGTAAAAGAGGGAGAGCCTTGCATTGGGGAAGGTCTCCATTTTAAAAATCCTCATTGGAGGGTACAAAGGAGATTCTTGCCATGGTTTCTTCTTCATCATCATCCTCAACTTCTACTAACCTGGGGACTTCTTCAACCTTTCTAACCTTCCTTTCTCCAGTCTTCTTTGGCTGAGAGGGGAAGTTTGGGCAGTCACCTGAGAGATGTCCAGGTTTTCAGCAGTGGAAACAGAGTCCTTTGGCGATACAGCGTTTTCGTTCCTCTGGGGTTAACTTAGATACTTTGATAGCATCAATGTCCATGGCATCAGGATCTTTCTGGGGGCAGGAGGAAGAGGAAAACGAATGGTAGGGGAGGGTGGTCTTGCCTTGTTTTGCCATGTTGTCAGCTCTTCCCCATTGGGTGAGGAAGTGGGTGGACTTGGCATACCATTCGTTGATTTTGGTGGGGATGGTGTCCATAGACATAATGTGACGCATGAGTTTGGTGTAGATGCTGGTGGAGAAGTATCCAATGAGGACATTTTGGTTGGTGATCCCACAGATCTGGACATGATTCCAGAATTCAGAGATGTACTTGGTGAGGTCAGAGAGGGAGGGTTTTCCTTCCATCTTAGTGGATGAAAGCCAGGTGATAGAGAGGGTGATGGTGTCTTTGTGTTCAAAGGCGGTGTTGAATTCAGTAATAAAGTCTGCATAAGTACTGAAGCCTTTGTTTGCACTGAGAGCAGCTTTTCAGAAGGAGGAGGCCCAAGTAAGGGCAGCTCCTTTAGTCATATATGAGAGAGCGAAGGCGATCTTCTTGGCGTTGGTGGTATAGACTTCTTCATTGACAAGGAGGTAGGTTCGGACAGAGTCCAACCAGATTGTAGCTTTGGCATAGTTGCCATCAAAGTTTTCTGGGGCACCAATACGAAGTTTGACTGGTTTTGAGGTCATGGTGGAGCAAGGTGGTTGTGGGGGAAGGAAAGGGGGTAGTGGGTGTGAGGGAACGAACTGATGAGGGGGAATGGGAGTGGAGGATGGGGGAGGAAGAAGGAGAGGTCTAGTTATGATGGGAGTAGGGAGAGGCAGTGTTGGTTCCCTAGGAGAGACGTCTGGAGCAGGAGCAAAGGATTCTTCATCCGAAAGTTCAGTGGAGGAGGGGGATTTAGAGGGGACTTGATAAGAGTGTCATAGTGCCTGTTCAAGGGCTCCTGGTGTTCAAGGGGAGGAAATGGTGAGAGACTACAGCAATGGTAGCTCGAAAAGAAGAGCTTAGTCCTTTTGTTACGCTTGGTCCGGGTAGGAATGAGCATAGGCTCAAAGAACTGACAGTGGGTCAAAGGTTCAAGGTATTTGGACAAGGGATGCTTGCCGAAAAGTCGAGGAGTCATCCGACGATGAGGTCAACGAAGGATAGAGTCAACGAAGGAGGTTCAAAGAGGTTGTCCAATGATGAGGTCAACAAAGGAGATTCAAAGGGGTTGTCTGATGATGAGGTTGACGAGGAGATTCCAAGGGGTCGTCCGACAATGAGGTTGACAAGGAGATTCAAAAGAGTTCAAGGTAGAATTGAGCAGGACTAAGCTAAGGATACATCAAGTAGAGCGATGGCTTAAGTACTGCGAAGAATAGAAACCAATGGAAGGTCATAGAAGAGTTATTACTAAGCAAAGAAAGATAGAACCTTCCACAAGAAACAGAAGTATAGATAACAAGAATAGAGAAGTGGAAATGAAAGGTGTGCGACGAACACATTGCATGTTCTAGAGCACTTTAAAGAAAGTAAAGATACCAGGTTGGGCTGGTCTATCATATCAAGATGTGAAAAGAAAAAAATTGTAACATCACAGAGAATAATTTCTTACCAGGTGGTGGTCCTACCTCACAACCTTTTGATAGTTGATTATGGACTGGGACACCCAGGGAGTGTTCATGATGCATTTGCATTCTGAGGTACCTGGATTGCACAACAGCCAGGTGTATTGCTTCCACAGGGTCATTGGGTTTGGGTGGATAATGCTTATCCAGCAAAAACATGGTGTGTTATCCCCTTCAAGAGTATGCAAGGAATGGGCTTGTTGAGGGACAAAAAATATATATAATCGGCATCTATCAAAGGTTAGCTGTCCATAAGTCAAAGTTTGATCATATATATTCAAAGTGAATTATCCATTGCTGGCACCAGGTGCAAGTTTGTGTGGAGCATGCGTTTGCAGCCCTCAAAGGGCAGTTCCAGTGCTTGAAGGAGCTGCACATAAAGATTCAGATGGTACAAGATATTTGGATTGCCACACACTGGATCCAGTGTTGTCTTGTACTTCACAACATGATTGTCCAGATTGAGGGCTCCCTTCGAGTGCCTTTGATGACAGGGTGGGCAACTGAAGAGGGAAGGGAGAATGAGGCTGTGCAGGAACTGCCTGTCATGGTGGAAGTTGCCAAAGGGTCACCCAGACATCGCTTTCATGCAGAACTCATGGACAAGTCGTTCAGCGATCTCAACATACATCCATTGCAGTAACAAAGAGATGGATAGTACATCCTTGTGACATACAAATCCTACTGTAAAGTGCATATGTGACAAGGATTTAAAAAAAAAAACACCACAAGTCTGAATTGGTACATGGTGGAAGAACATGAAGAAAATAAAAAGGAAACAGGGGATGTTGGAGATGGTGCCAAAAAGTAAAAGGAAAGCAGGGGGATGTCAGGAGGGGCCGGATGATGAGGGACCATAATAAGGAGGCAGAGTTGGACAGAAAGACAATGTGGTTTGTGTGAATGAGGATGCCAGCAATGAAAAGTCTTGAGATGGTGACTGGAATGATCAGCCATCGTTGCTGTGCATCTGGCTATCACTCTGGAAAGACCCAGCAGATCTGCCTTGTGAACCACCATCTGATTGTTGCATCTGTAGAGCAATTTTGAGGCAGGTTAGTTCAATCTCCTTATCCACCTTCAACAGCTCAAGTAGTTTGAGCTGTTCCTCTCACTTGAACACTGCTTCTGTGTTGGTGGTTGCTGATTTTTTGATCTGTTGCTGAAGTTTGAGCTCCTTTTTGCAGATCAAGTAGTTGTACTTGAGCATAACACATCATGTATGCCCTTCCTCAGCATTAAGCAGTGCTGTCTTGCCATCTTTCTCCAAGTCCTCAAGCTTTTGAACAAGTGCATTGCATGATGTCAAATTCTTCATAGATGAAAGGCTTGAGGTATATGTGTGGACCGAGTGGAGGCTGGAGGACAAGCTTGGTGAATGAGAGTATGGATGTGAACATGTGAATGCAGTGCATGAATCCCAAACAGACATCTTCCCTTTGCCCTTTGAAGATGATGGAGGTGACACAGGAGGATCCAGATTTTGCATGTGACTTGGAAGCCTAGGGTGAACCAGTGCCTGGAATAAGGAATACAGTTGAGTGATATCAAATACGTCTGAGGGGAAAGCAGTCTTACCTGGCTAATTGGGGCCATGATATCCATGTCATCATGGTTGAAGTCCAATGGATCATCAATTTCCATGGTCATGGTAAGGTATTCTTGACCAACATGCCTATTCTCTTCAGGCACAACCATGACCAGCTCTCTAGCAGAACCTTCTTCAGTGTCACATTCGCCCACCACACGAAAGTCTCTGGGATTGGCTTGTTGTTCCCCTGGATTGATCCCCTCAGAAATGGATGGACCACATATGGTGTTAAGAAACATGTTGGCATGGTTGGTGTTTGGATCAGATGTAATGAGGTCACTGTCAATGGATGAAATGCCTCTCCAGATGGCATCAAAATCAGAGAAGTATGGGAAAATGCATTGGATGTCAGCTGGATGTAAGATCAGAGACAACTATGTACAATGAAACAAGAACATACCCATCAGATTTGCTGAATCACCATGCTCAGGGTTGATCCCACTTCCAGTTTGTGTCAAACATGCTCACTGCTCACAGTACTTGTTTTTTAAACTAGTGAGACAGATAAATGAGTTAGCAAACAATCTAATGAAAACTCACATTGCCAAATGATTGACAGTTGAAGTGGTGAACCTCTGTTTTTCAGATACATACAAGTCAGAATGCACAAGATCCTGTACAAAGATATGTTCTGCAATCTTGGCAGCTACTTCCTTCTTACTTTTTCCAGATGGCCTATCATCTTTCAAGAGTGTTGTAGGGGGCACATCATGGTAGATAATATTCCAGTCAGCTGGGTGGTTCTTGAGCCACTTGATGAGAAGATTGGTGCAGCAGATATCCATGGTATCCCAGATGATTGATATGCCTCATCTGCTTACAGATCCAGGCTCTTCCTGCCACCACCCCTACCAGCTTGTCTGCCAATGGGAAGACTGACTCCTGTGTCAGCTGGTGAGGATGCCAGTGCATGGAAGTGGTATGCCTGAAATCGAGGGCTGGCCTTTTGCTGGGATGGACCCCTTCCTGCCATCAGAACAACTGTTGTCATGAGGGCTCATAGCCTAGCAGAATGTTGACAATGAGGCTGGCAGGAGGCAGGCATGCCAGTGAGTTTTCAGACTCAGATTCACATCCAGTCTAATTAGTCAGACAAGGCTATGAAATTTCATAGCGTTCACTAGGCTATCTGAATACCACTAATAGTTTCCACGGTCATCGATTCAACTCACGAGACCCGCCGCAAACCCGTCTTCACCCGGTCAAGGTCCTCAGTTTTTATGGCAGGGCTTGATATTAATGATGCAACAAATTTTCATTCAGTTTCTGATATTGGTATCGATCGACACATCGGAGCAGGTGTCAACGAGGACGGCTGGAGAAGGATGCGTTCAAACGATAAGTGAGTGCCATATGTCGATCATCTGAGTGGAACCCTTCATGATAGTCATTCGAACATACTACCGGCTATACATCCAACGTGTCTATGCATGTTCTCCTAGAATGCGAATTATCCGCCAGGTTGGGCAGAGGGTATACTGTTGATGGATAATATCTCACTGACAAACTTCCCACCCCGACGGTCGACCAAGGTGAGTTGCTATCTAATACACGTCTTTGGAGAACACAGTGCTAGATGCATCGATATCTAGTTCCGGTGTCTTCCCAACTCGTCTACTTGACGTGACGTGGAGCGATTATATCCACCACACTGGCACCAGTAAACCGCCAACCAACTCCTCCACGACCATGCACCCATCTACCAGGGTGGGAATTCATGGAGCCGAAATGGCCTCAATGCGAATGATCTGCACCAAGACAACGAAGAGGGCGTCGTTGAACGGAGAGTGGTACAGGTTAGGTCCGAAACGTGGGCAGAAGCTCGTTGACTCTAGCTCATCAATATACTTTGTTTTGACCCGCCCGTTATATACCAGTCTACCACCCTCATTCAGGAGGTGAAGAGAGTTGAGTATTCAGGATCACTTGTAATAAAAAATCTTGGATGATTTTTTGGCGTTGACCAGCAATACCATGGGTCGCCACGACAGCCAGAGCTAATGACATGCCCTCAGTCACATACTTGTCCCTCGACGTTTTTAAAGGCGTCGACTTTGTCGCGTAATTGTACGGCGAACGGGCGGGTTTGCTTGTTGTATCCGTGACGGGCAAGCGCGTTTGGCTGATGATCAGCGCACGAAAGACAGACACCACACTCTTGTTCGCGTGCATGCTGTCCAAGTACGCCGAGAACGGGCTGAACATGCCGTTTTCGAAACGCTATGTTTATCCCGCACGGCTGTCGAGGGCATGAATCATGATGATCCACCCCAGCTCGCAAAGCGTCTAGAGCTTGTCAGAAACGTCTTGCACAAAGGGTCGTTGCGAGCGCTCTTTGGGTGATATTGGAATGTCGCCGTTGAGGCGATTTAGAGTGGTCGAGATAGCGGCTATGATTCTCCCGCGTGTGCGGACCGTGCCGTCGATCGTGCTAATGATCGTTCTGGGAGACCATTGGGCGGTATCTGAGTCTTGACTGTCGCGAGATGAGATCCAATACTTGGCTCCTGGAGTAACAATCGTGAGAAACTTTGGTTTTCCGTTATCCCGCGAAGTCATCCGAACGTCACAGTACGTCAACCCAGCCATCAGCAAAAAGTCTAAAATCCT
Source organism: Boletales sp. KT-2023b (assembly GCA_038089675.1). Classification (NCBI taxonomy): domain Eukaryota; kingdom Fungi; phylum Basidiomycota; class Agaricomycetes; order Boletales; species Boletales sp. KT-2023b. Next base: position 16,751 of record JBBPLE010000186.1, read on the forward strand.
GCAAGCGCTAGGAAGCGATTGCAAACCATTTTGTCCTCATGCAGGGCCTTGGGAGGTCATACCAGATCCCACGCTACCCTGGAAGACCTTGCGAGGACTAACAAGGCCATACCGGATCCCGCACCACCCTGCAGTGTCTTGCAAGCACCTTCAACATCCGATTCGCTTCTATGATATATTGGCAACAGTATTGCCGTTGCGACATTGCGCCCACGCTGTCCACCCCAACAGGACTCTATGTGACACGCCCACGATCAGTGAAGTACAGTCGTTCTCCTCGATCCACGGTCTTGCCTCGCATACCTGGGCTGCCAGATCCCGTGTGGACTGACCCCTGCACGATATGCCGCACAGGGGCAGGACGATCAGCATCAGCAACGTGGCCCATACTGGATGACGCAGGATCTTGCAGGACCATGCGAGCTTAATTTTATTGTATCACTAGTGACCATGATTTTACAAATATGTGCAGGCAGGTACTATCAATGATACAGGCTGGGTTTGTGTGTGATCATGGCGGTTGGTACTTGTATATCATTGTAAAGATAAATGGGAGATGGCGCGTTGGAGTAGTGGTTACTAAGTATCTGACGAGGGTGGTCTCCGCGGACCAACCAAAGTTTTCGACGTTTGCGGCACTCGTCCGCACATCATGCATTACGCTCGGATCGGAACCCTAAATTTCACAGCGAATGAACCGCGGCGTCCGATCAACTGACGTTTTGGGGGACACGGAGGTGGAGATTCGAACAAGAGAGACAACATCCGAGCAACTTGTGGCAGACGAAAAAAAAAAGAAGCTGACGTCGCAGCCAAGTCGAACACATTCCGTCCAGCATGATCTCATTCCTCAAAGTACTCGTACACACATGCTCAGCTCTCTCGCTCAGAAACTGTTAGGTCGCAATCAGGCCGCTTTGATAAACCAAATCTGACTGGAGATTTGGGCATTGTTCGCGATGATGGCCTGCAACGCCGACCTGACGTGAGCAAAACGACTGCCCCACGATGCCGTTATCCATACCTTGGATTGACTTGTATTCAAGCTAGCTGTGTCGAGTGCAAACTGTAAGTTTCCCGAGACGAGCAACCTGCCAGAGACAAACGTGAGCGAAAACACGGGCAACGCACATCGAACGTACTGATACGCCGTCTGCGGTCCCTTGGTCGCGTCGTAGACGATCACGGTGTTGATGGACCAGTACTGCTGCTCCATGCTCGAGATGCAGAGATCCTGAGTACCATCTCTCTCAGAAATGCAGAGATTGCCTTGCTTCTGGATAGTATACCCATTCGCTGAGTTTTTGAACTCCCACTGTCGCTCGAGGTGAGCGAAATACGCAACGACCGATGCAACCACGAACCTTGGCATCCGAGTCGACCATCTTGATCGTCACCAAGCTGGATGTGGTTGGAATGAGATATTGATTGCCATCGTAATAGTTACGGATGGTGTAGACCCCATTCTGCACGATGTCGTAAGCGGAAAACTTGGTGGGGTCTATGCCAAGGTCAAGGAAATCCTTTTCGATTCCACACGCCGCCTTAAAGTTCTTGATCCAGCCATCCCATCTGGCCTTCCTCTCCGCCTCGGTGAGATTGGCGATGCCTGTGTTGATGAATTCTGACGAGTGATGATTACGATGACCCACAATAAACCACAAATGAACCCGTACTTTTGTAATGTGTAGCAGTGCTTTCAATTGGATTTGCCACCATAAACAATTGGTAGTACAATGTGTCTGGATGGCTTAGTAGAACATTCGGAGTGTAGGAGGAAAGCACGTACTCCTGAGGGTATCTGGCCTCCTCAGGAACTTGTTCGCGATGGTATCGTATCCCTGAAAGACGTCAACAACATTCGTTTGGGTGTCGCCACACGATTGTTTACCACGATACACGGCAGAAAAACGATATGTATGCTGTATGGTTACATGGACATCCGGAAGTCAGTCAAACTTCACACGATAGATCCACCCCGCAGAACGTACTCGAGCCAGCTTGACTCGCTCGCACTGATGACGGAGTTGAAGAACGCAACCGAATTCTGGAGCTCGTCCGACCTTTTCTCTGAAGAGACCACGTCTGCTGGCACACCCATCTTGTTCGTGCAGTCGGCTCTGGCGCTTGCCATATGCTGAAGCATCTTTGAGAGCTTGGCCGCGAAGTCCTTGATGTCATCGAGAGTGCCTGATTTACCTACAGCCTCCATCCTGACCCGGTAGTAATATTCGAGGTACGTGGCATCTTGCTGTGTATTCATCTCTAGTGAAGGCAACGACGAGATGTCACGTCCGACGTACGATCATGTAATGTCGAAACCCGTTCAAAGCGGCTGTCCCATTCGCCAAATTGTCGGGGAGTGGTGATCGATGAATGCTTTCCATTCATTTGGACAACTGTCAACGACATGTTGCACATAATCGGGTGGATCAGCCAGCGCGACGGATCCAAGGGGAACGACGTGTGGTTGCGTCCTGTAGACTACATCAGTAAAACGATGTTGATGCATGGGTTGAGAGTAGCATACTCGGAATCGACTTTCGCATGGGCAAGTGCCAAAGCGATCCGGCTGTGTAGACCAGGGCGAGTGGACACTCTGTCCAATTCTGAGAAATTCATCTTGGTTGGAACGTCCGAATAAGCCTTGGGGGCGTTCATGCGCTCCTTCACCCTGTTGTAGTGAGTTTGCACCTGTGACTCCCATGCTTGTCGTCTAGTTAGACAGCTAATGACAGCTGTTACACCGTCTAATCATATCAGTAAGAACACATGTGTCTTGAAGTGACCAACCGACGTCTAACTGAACTAAGCGAGCCTAAAGTGGCACCAAGCCACTATTAGCCGTCCGTTGTAGGCTCATATTGTTTAATTGCGTCGCTTAGTCGCAATAAGATACATGATTGGCAAGACAGGCGGGACGGTGGTAGGCGACGAGGTGGTCGAGGGAGGGGCAAGCGCACGAGGTGGCGACAGCAACGACAACGACACTAACGTGACGACTGTGGTATCACGGTCGTCACGCCATCGTTGTCGTCGTCCGGTGAGACGAGGGGTGGCGCAAGATGGGCGAGACAAACAGTGCGTGATAGAGGTGGTCGGGAGATAGCACAAGAGATCGAGACGGCGGCAACAACGACAACGACAACGTGACAACCATGGTATCACGGTCGTCACGCCATCGTTGTGGTTGTCAGGTGAGACGAGAGGTGATGGCGAGATGGGCGAGACAGGCGGTGCACCGTGCGGCAGACTCCAGTGAAACGGTTAGCCAATAGGACTGCAGGACCTCGGGTAACAGCAAGACTCGATGAGGTCACAAGAGAGTTGGTCAGTTGATTGAAAAAATAAATATACCTGTATAGTATCCAGTCAGCGTGGCTTGAAAGTAATACTTCGGTTTTCCGTGATGCCGTGATGTCACCCAAACGTCACGGTACATCGATCCAGCTTAGGCACTGATACGAACCGCCCAAGGTGTGGCTATTCAGTGAAGGCAAAGCCACATTGCGACCGGTCAATATCCATGTGATCCATGTTGGGGATATCCAAGTCGTTGTATCCCTCATACCAGCCTATCTTCTTGGTTGGAATCCCTAAAAGGCCGAGGTTAGTAGTGGTAAAAACTGACCAGCTCCTCGCGGAAAGCACTGGGAGGTAAAGAAACGGCGGATGTTCGAGGAACTCGGACGAGCAGTGACAACAAGGTGTAGGCCGAGCTTCCGTGCCAAGGGTAGCCTTGCCATGCACGACCGCGCTCCGAGCATAATCGGAGATTAGGGAGGACCGAATGGGGGTGGGTTGAGCGCGGCTCTTTCTAGTGACTTGCGCTGAGCTGACCACGCGTCTTTATTGTAAGAGACGACGTGTTTGGGGTAAAAGACCAAATCGAGCTAACTACAGACACGCGTACCTGACCGTCGTCGCCAAGTTTCCAGTACCCACGTCGTCATCAACGCCCGTAACGAAGTAAGTCTCCTCTTTTCGCCCCCCCCCCCCCGATGGGGTGCGTCCTGCCCACACCCTCCATCAAGATCCGTGTTTGGTATCCATGATGTGCGTGCGCCCGTCAAGACGGCCCTGCCGACCAACGCGCCGGACGACGATTGGGGCGACAAGCCACCGCCCCTACCACAGCCCGCTCCCTCGCGACCACCTGCGGTGCTGGGTGCGCCACGTCCTACCCTTGCCTCGGTAAGCAGACGCGCCATGTATGCACTTCCTCGTCATACACGCACACCGCAGGTCTAGTCCCCTCGCCGTGACATCAGCCACCGCACCCACCAAGTCGTGTAGACACGTTGTATCGTCGGTCGGATGTACTCTTTTGTTTTTTTGTTTTGTTTTGTTTTGTTTTTTTGTTTGTTTGCTTTCAAGCCTGCTGTTATCGATTTGGCGCAAAGACTCGGAGTATTTCACAGGATCTGCAAGCGAGTCTCGACATGGAACCAGTACTTCTTGGAGCGCAGCCCACCTATTTGCTTTGTTTTGTACGCTTTCGTTGACCAAAATAAGTAATTGTAAGATTTCTACACGATATTACGTAGCACACAGAACAGTACAGATCAGCATGACCGACGATATTGTTATAACGATCTACGAGGAGCTCGACATTCAAACATTCGATTTTTTTGGAATCCCACCACCTTCGCGCTCCTCCCATGTGAGATACCGTACCGGAAACCATTCTGGCGGTGTCCACGCCTTGCCCACCAACTCTGCTACGATCATCTGTACAACCACTTCCGCACTGTTGAGGTGAGAAAGACACACCACCAGTCCGAGGGATGGGCGACATACCATCCAAACGCACGAGTCATACCGTGTCCCGCATACCCAGCTGCGATATACTGGCCCGTATATTCTGCGACATCTCCTCGTCGCGCTACCGCAGGCAGCTTGTCCACCGGTCCTACCTGCTGGACGTTTGGGACACCTTCTCGACAGGAGGCACGACGGACGTACGAAAGGAATCATTGATTGCGTATATCCCATGATACCCGTCTAATACAACCAAAAAGGTGAACAAGTCAACACGACACACCATGCAATGAACGCACCCATTCCATCTCCGGCTCTTGGCCCATGAGGTACTTGCCCTCAAATACCGTTGGTAAAAATGCACGGAGCTGCGCCCCGACGGCGGGGTGACACGTCGCATCGTCATCTACATACGCCTCGAAGGCTGGCCCAGCAGCTTCACGGCCACCCCCGAGAATTACCAGCGGTCGCTGTGCATCCGTGCGTGTCTTGACTGGACGCGGGATCCAGTATTCATAGCCCTGACCGATCGAAGGTTATTGAGTAAAGGACCGGAAGGGAGAGTATGAACGAAACATGGCACCTGATGGCCACTCCATGCACACGTCCTGATTTGATCTGCACCCACGCGCGCGCGTGTCGCAATGACCTGCCCACGTACAGGTATGATCCCTTGTGGACCAGCCAAGAACGGGAGAAGATAAGATGCGTACGCGTTCGTTGCGTGTACTACGCGCGAGCAAGTGATAGTCCCTCGTGGGGTCGACACCATATAGGTGGTGGTGCTCCTCTCCTTGATGCGTTCAACAGCCGTGACAGGCGTGTGGGTGTGCAAGACAAGATCAAAACGCGACGGAGAGGTACTGGTCTTGGCAAGTTCATAGAGCTTCGTGACGAGCTTTAACGGCCAGACGGTATAACCCGGGATCTTGACGGCCGGGTACCTTGCACCATACATCTGCGAGCGAGAGCATTGGCCACCCATACAGACGCCCAATGTCGAAGACATACCGCCTCGACCTCGTCTGAGCTGATCTCCATCACGCCCTCCACACCACACCCCGCACTCGTCGCTACCTCCTGATCACGCCTTACATCGTGCACTTCGTCATTCGTGAACAAGAGCGAGACGCGACCACCTTCAACCAGATCGACGTCGTCTGTCCATCCACGGTCTCGTATAAGACGGACCAATGAGGACGTGGTATGTGTTTGCAGGGCGCACGACCGCGTTGCCTCGTCGGCCCCGTACTTGCGCATGCGTGCGTCGAAACCGAAAAGAGCGGCGGGGATGAGGTGGCCCCCATTTCGACCTGTCGCAAGTTATACAATACGACTAGTGGAATCAATGCGATATTTGCTCACCTGTCGCGCCTGTGCCTACAACCGTACATGATAGAACGTTAATAGCGGAGCGAGCTTAAGGGGACGGGCCGTGAACGTACAAAATTCTCTTGCCTCAAGAATGACGACCTTGAGCGATGGCAATACGTTGGTCGTGACTGCTTCCGAGAGATGGTATGCCACGCCAACGCCGGTGATACCTGATCCGATGATGCACACGTCTGCATCGGGAGTCAAAGTCCCCGTGCTACCCTCGTGCGCGAGCGGATTGGCATCGGGAGAGGAATGTGCCCAAAACGAGCATGTCGGGTTCGGGGAGGGCAAGTTCGCCGGCTTGTCGTGGTCAATCGCAAATATGTCCTCGTCGTCGATGTGAACCGGATCCGTTACCATCGATGATCGATAAGCAGAGTGATGGTGGTGATGATCAAACATTGATCGTCCGTAACATGTTCGCAAAAGGGTCGATCTCTGCCTTTCTGTCTGCCTCTTTCTCCATTTGGTACGCTGGCTTGGAGCTGAGCCACGTAATGTTTCGCAATTCGGGAGGCTTCAAGTTGAAAACATACCGATTTGGCTGACCATACAACAATCGCCCGCCCCAATTACGCGCCCCCACCGGCTTGTACTCACGAATGAGCACGTCCATTGTGTCCCGTGCCTCGACTATGAAATCCCCATACGCCTCCCTTGCCCATCCCTGTTTGACCCTCACCGACCCCCCAAAGATTATCCACAACACTTTCGCGACACAATATGCCAACCACCCACTCCGTCTCTGCCGACGCGACTGGGTCAACGCATGTCGAAGTTCAGGCATGATCAACAACGCCGCGAGGTACCACCTCGGGAAACTAACTGCGCACACCTGACAGTCATTTACAAACCAAAGTGACGAGGGAGCCAATCTCATTTGGCGGATTGTCGCTCGCGGTGAGTTGGAGCACCGAATCGATGGTAAGTGTAGAGTCTAGACGAACCATCGGAACGGAGTAAATGTCGCTATTGTTATTTGCCGTGGTAGTGGTCCGGCGGGCATGCCCCCGTACTAATTGCACCTGGACTTTTGCCCAAAAGTCATCGACGTCGTTCCCGGGGTGTTCAATTTAGAGATGCTCTCGGTCAAGCGAGAGCCCGGGCACCTGCCGAGGCGAACAACCGTATTACATAATGCAATGATACGTATTACAGCTGACAAGTTGTATAACTCGGTTCGCTAACGATATAGCGCATTTTTATTTAAACAAAGTTCGTCATGACGGCTCGGATCTCTCTTCTTCAAAATACTGCCCAGACGCGCCATAATGTCATGTTGGCTTGTCCTCGCATTCCTTTCCGTCCTCGTCAATGGCGGGTCAGTGCAGGTGCCGAACCTCGCAGTGCCACCTAGTGCCGCTGCCAATCAGACAGCTGTCGTAGGCCTCTTCAACGTGTCATACCAAGCATACAAGTTAATGTTGTCTACGAGGTGACTCCTGCAATAGTTCTAACCCTTTTCGTAGAAAATACGCGTGGGGCCATGACGATCTGCTTTCAGTTTCACAGTCGTATTCCGACGGTCGAAATGGTTGGGGTGCAACCATGGTGGATGCCTTAGACACAATGGTTTGTGTCCCACTTGGGTTGTGTCACTTTGAGGCGACTCATTTTCAACAATGTTTTCAGTGGCTCATGGGATTTTATGACTGGTTCGATGAGGCCGTCAAGTACATCGCAACAGTGGACTTTAGCCACTCTCAGACAGACCAAACAGTCAAGTAAGATACTGCCGTCCGTCTCTCACATGAGTGTATTCACACACATCCAGTCTATTTGAAACGACAATCCGGTACGTTGGGGGGCTCCTAAGTGCATATGAGCTCTCTGGGCAAGAGTACGACGTACTTGTTGAAAAAGCGGAGGAAGTCGCGCAACAAATGGCATATGCATGGGTTGGGGTAAGTTGTTTTACGCGACCATATATTATGTAAATTAGGGCTTAACATAAACGTGCTCCACAGAACAATTCGATCCCTTACAATGAAATCAACAATCGTGTACCCACCTACGCGACGGTGAGATCGAATGTCGTTTATAACAGTGCTCCGCATTAATGCCTCTTAGACGGGTATCGCTGCAGCTGGCACGGTAAGTTCTCTCCATTTTTCTCGGCAGGAACATGGTGAATCCATCCACACCAATAGCTCACTTTGGAATGGGATCGTTTAAGGTGAGCAGAGATCCCTGTGAATGCTTGTATCTAAACCATGGGTTAGTTTTCATACCGACAATGATACCTACCGTCAACTGGCAACCAAGGCTGTACAGCGCATGCTTCAAATGGTAGCGTTTTAACCTTCTATATTACGCCGTATACTGATTTATATCTTAGAAAACGCCTCTTCCTGGGATGCCTGGAATGCTACTTGATCCAGCAACCGCAAATCCGGTTAATTCCTATGTGGTATGTAAACGACTTGTTGAAGTTTTATTCGGATTGCCCATTTATGTAGACCTGGGGCGGAGGGTGCGATTCCTTCTACGAATATCTAATCAAATACGCTCGCCTCGCCAACGATGATTCTTATGCCAACGCGTGGACGACTGCTGTCGACACTTCGATCAAAACACTGTTGAAGGTACGTCATCTGGGCCTGCCTTCCAGGCTTTTCTGATGTGCTCTCTCACCAGACCTCGACCGTGGGCAACAGGGTTTATCTTGCCGATTATGACGGTCAAGTGATTCATATTGGATCGCATCTGGCATGTTTTTATGGTGGAAACTGGATTCTTGGTGTGTCACGGATTGCTTTCATCGCAATGAAACTCAATCTGTTGTAGGTGGCAAACTCACAAACAACGATACCATTTTTAACATCGGTCTTCAGCTCACTGATGCATGTTGGAATACATATGCGAGCACTGCGTAAGTCTCATCTTCCCCTCTAATCATTGCATCATCCTGATCTTTATAGGACTGGCATTGGACCGGAGTGGTTTGCTTATGCCTCCAGTGATGGCAGCTACACTGGGGGTAATTCGCCGACTGGGCAACAACTCGAATTTTATAAACAACATGGTTACTACATCACTGGATCCGACTACATTTTACGCCCCGAGGTCCTCGAGTCCAACTTTTACGCTTGGCGCGCAACAGGGAACACCAAATACTTGGACAATGCTGCCAGCGCGATCGAGAGTTTTCAAAAGTACCTCCCGGCGACCGTTGCGTATGCTGGCATCAATGACGTAAACAATGTGAACTCGACGAAGGTCGATGACGTGGAGAGTTTCTGGTTCGCGGAAGTACTCAAGTACCTGTATGTGATGTTTCTGTCTCGAGATGCACATGTTTGACGCCCAACAGCTACTTGACGTTCGATGATCCTGACAATATTTCGCTTGACGATTGTAAGTTGATGCTTGTTCTCGAGCACGCTATCCGATGCTCAGCATTACTCACGCCCCTATAGACGTGTTCAACACGGAGTGTCACCCCTTTGAAGCGCCGCTTGCCAACAGTGTCTACGGTTCGGGATCTCCATAGGTTTCGGTTGGCTCGGCGGTCGTGAACCTGCCCCCACCCTGATCATTTCCTTGTATAGACGTTGGACGTTGGACGTTTGCTTATCCACTACCACTTCTTGACCCGTTAATGTGCATTTTACCCCCAACTGACTAGCGTCACTCATTCTATTATAAAGTTCTACACATGTAGAACCTCGTATGCTCTACTGTCCCCCGTATTCATTCTTTTGGCCCACCGTTCGCTCCATCATTGTATGTTCCACACAGGGAGTTTTGTCGACGTGACTGGTATGATGGAGTGAGTTAAAGAGTCTGTTGGTGGAGAAGCATCATCCCGGCTTTCTGTTCTGATCTGGAGAAGCGGAACGAGTGCTCACTGTGGCTGATGAGTCGATTCCATGTCTCGCGAACGCTGAACCTTCTTAAGTAGCTCCGCCATCCAAAGTTCATCATTTTACTAAGGCGATTGTCCCTTCTTCCACAGGATGTCGATACTGCTAAACGCTCGACCTGGCCCCTGAGGCCATTCCGCTGCCAGTGCACAGTAAGCCTCCATCTTTGGCATGCGGTTTATCCTTTGCTAAGGTGAGTCCCATTGACACGCAATTTTTACCATCAGTTGTTTCCCAACCGTAAGGGATGCATACGTGTCAAAAACAGATTGTCTACATAGAAAAGGAGGAGAATGCTCTCGGTCGTTTAAAATAATGTTCCCGGTCGACAATGAGCTCACGGGTGAAGTAGGCAAGTCAGTGTCAACACTTCGATACTGCTTTCTCCTTTTCTACACCCTGGTCCCAATACCACCCGACGCCGCACACGACCATCGTGACTGCAAAGCACCCTGCGATGTACACGATCAAAGGCGCGAACCGACCCTCGTCGAGCGTGAACCCCCGCTTCGAACCGCCATCATCGACGAAGGCATGCGACGACCGTACGGGCCTCAGCGCCGTCGCGAGAGGCGTGCTGACGATGTTGCCCACGCCACGTACGCAGAACAGGAAGCTATACATGGACATGGAGCGCGCGCGGTCGTCCGCTGCGAGAGAGACGGTCAGCGGAATTCGTGACCGCGTCACGAACAGAACGACGGTACGTGAGGTTTGTCTGATGAAGGCGGTCCACAACGTGGACCAGCCGCCCGAGATGAAGCCGTACGTCACGCTGAACGTCATTATCCACACAACGCCGCCGACGGTGCCCCAAAGCACCAGCGTGCACACTGTGAGCAACAGGACAAGGATGAACGCGATCGGCCAGGGCGTGAGATTGTCCGACAGGAAGCCAACAAAAACTGGACCGGCGGCAGCAAATCTTGGATTATAGTGGTCAACGTGGGAGAGGATGTGAGCGCTGCGCAAAGGAGTACCGTTCAACAGAGCTACTGCGAGAGATGACAAGCTGCTATTGAGATTGAGAGCAGAGGCGAACGCTATTGATTAAAAGGTTCAGGATGTCTCGACGGGTGTGACACGTCAACGAACACGGGACGTAGATTATTGGTACGAAGTGGGCAAAAGATTGGAATATATTGGCGACAAACAAGGCCCACCATCTTCGATTCCGGAATGTCATCGCTAGTGGCTTGAAGGTGCGGGACGATCTGTCAGGGACCTGCAGACCTGGGTGGCGCGGTCGTACTAGTATCAGAGCTGGAAGGAGGAGAACAAGCGTGGTGATAGCAAGGATGCGTAATGTTACAAATAACCCATGAGCCTTCACCAGAGATGGAAGTATGAAGGGCATGATAATGGCTCCGGTGGTACCGCCTGTTGAGAGAATAGTCAAGTTCTGCCTTTTGAACACATAGCCCTTACCCATGAAAAGAACACCATTTGCGAGGCCCCTACGCTTATCAAACCAATCCGACAGATAAATGATGCATGGCGGGTACATAAGCCCTGTGCAAATGTGAAGGACGGAAAGAGGTGGCTGGGATACATCGTACCTCCACCGATACCATACATCACACCTTGAAAAATAACATACTCATACACCTTTTTCAGAAAGAACGGTGTTTGCCACCGACATTTCCAAGCACTACAGTTTGCCCACCTTACGGGAGTAGCTCGCTATCAAGAGACCAACCCAACACAAGTTCATCCCTAGCAACATCAGAGGACGAACACGGGACCGATACCGGGTCATGTAGGGATAGACCAGAGGGGCTATTGTCCACAACCCAACAGTCTAGATAGTACAGGCAGGCCACGGGAACAAAGGCCACACCTACCTGAGAAGTATATGATCCCGGACGCCAACTGACCTACCAGAGGTATGAACTTGGCCGCACTCGGCTGAGACGATATCTCTGGGATCTGGAGATACTATTCTACAAGAATACCAAACGAGAAGGGGATACTCCAAATAACCCCTGCAAGAATGGCAGCAGCAGCAACCTAAGGAATAAAAAAATCTTTATGTTCATGGTGGTTCGAACGAATTGACCAGCCCCACCTACAAAAGACCAAGCAGCATACCCTCGGTCTTGCGGGGGTAGAACCCGTTCATTGCTATGGTTCGGCTCTTCCTCGATAACCGGCCTAGCAACATTGATTGCCAGCGGCTGGCGTGTGCATGAATCTACACCACGGAGTTGTGCGACCAGAGACGAGGATGAGGACATGACGCACTGGGTACATAATCTGTATGCAAGTCCATTGATATAAATAGCTGGGAGATTCACATTGTCCGGCTGACGTTTAGCACGCCAGAGTAAGGGCAAGTATACAATGACGTAACAGAACGGTCTGGCCTTGTGGCAAGTTTGGACGGGAAAACACGGATGCGTTTCATTCCTTCCCTTGCCGTCGTGCGTCCAGTTGCATTTGCACGATTGCGGGACCCTACGCCACACGTATCTGGCTGGGCATCGTCCAGAAGCTCTCTACCTTGGAACAGCTAAAAAATCTCAAGCTGATACACTGTGAGGGTGGGATAAAAGGGTGGGAGCATGTGATGAACTGGAGGAAAGGAAGTGCTATGCAGTTCCTGCATTCTGCTATGACTTCCTTTCCTCCAGTTCACAACATATGACAAGAGATTTTTAGGTCATGTGCGTCGCATTTGCCATTTGTGACTAGTCGTTGAGGGTGTCGTTTCTGTTGTTGAATAAACTCTGAGAAACTTGCGCCTAAACCTTGGCCTGTCGGAGATTGAATTGAACATTCGTATTGAGTCACAGGTAGAAAGAACCCACGCAACACAGTATCCAATAAAATTCAGAGGCTTCCCCACGTCAAGCTTGGATATTTCAATATCTCAAAATGGTAGCCAAGCAGTGCTTTGAGGAATGTTATTTGTGATGACGACTCAAGGTCAGAAGGTTTTTGAGGGGCATGACGAAGGCTCGGAGTTATAACTCCTTCGGGATATTGCGGATCGGCATCGGCTAGATACGATTCCATGTCAGACTCGACTCGTAAATTATAGGGGAACGGCGTTGCAACACGCCAGAGTTCGAACCGAGCCAGTCGCGTGGTAGTGAGTTCCCACGAGTGACAATTACCTTAAGCTTGTGTATTCAACATGAAGTGGTAGGAACACCAGTGTCGTTCATTGTCACCTCAGCATCCTGCGGTAATACTTTGATACGCCATTAGTATGATGCTCAACATCCTTCTGCTCTAATCTCACCCCACCCACACTAACTCGGTTTATTCCAAGGGACGGATTTATGTCTCCCTCGTCGTCCAAACATCCTTGGTCCCGCATATCATTCCGAATTCTCCACTGGGACAGTTGCAGCATTTGGCATCGTTGCTGCCCTCTGAATTGTGCACGCTGGGCGAGGTGGGGCTGGAGGAGGCTTTCGATGTCAATATTGCATGCGGTGGTTCCACCACAGGACAACGAACGCCAAAATATATCTCGATCAGAAGGCAGACGAGAACAGAAGGCAGAAGACAACTTACCGGGTAGCAGTACGGCGGGGGCGGGGGGCTAGGCTCCCATTCGTTCGAGGAGCCGACAACTTCGACTTTCTGAGGGGGTTGAGGTGGCGCCGCGGGTGCTGTGGGTGCTTGTTCAGCTTGAGCTGGAGGTTTGGTCGGACGTCCTTCTACGTCTGCAGCAGGGGCACAGCACTCAATGCAAGCGGCACAGCAGGCACACAAGAGTGATAGGCCTATTATGACTCCAAATAGCGAACCGATGATGATACCCCCTATTGCTATATTAGACAGACCGCCGCTGTTATCATCATCAGGGGATGGAGTTGCAGACTGTGCATCCACGCCTCGTAGGGCTATGGTGAAAAGAATAGCAAGTATAGTGGGGAAAGCAGGTAGAGAGATACGCATAGTGATCATGGAGTCCGTTTGAACATATAATGGATGCTGATCCTCTACCCCCCTTATTTATTACTCACTTACTAATCTGTACTCGGCCCGTACGGCGTGATAGCCACCGCGTCGAAATATATTGTGGTGCTTATGTTTACCTTGACCCTATTCCATTGCATCCATGGATCTGAGAGATTTGTAACGGCGTACAGAGCAATGTCATTGTGGTATGATTGATCAGAGTCACATACAATCTATGATCGAGCTGACTGGTCTTTTCATAAACTTGAAAACAAACACTAAGTAGCCGTTCCCGTCATGGGTATGCTATGGTGAGTCGATGCGGTTTATGGCTCGTGCCGTGCCTCGACCCGGAAACGTTCTCTAGGGCATCTTGCTATCCTTGCGCGCTGCTCTGCGGTTGCGTGTGTCCGACAACGGCCCAGTCTCACCGATTTGCATGCCCACCCGACCTTTTTACCGCACTGTATGCTCGGTTCTGCTTTTCGAGTGGAGCTTGGTCTGTTCAGATGGCACTCGCTCCTGGGTGATGATGAAAAATATAAATGCGACACCTACAACGGAGTTTGCATCGTGTCGGCGCACTCGCCAATGTCTAGAGCTCTCCATCCCATCGACTTCTTCATCGATCGATTATCATGAAGTTCGCATTCCTTGCCGCTACCGTCCTCGCGTTCGTTCTTCCCGGATTCGCACAATCCTCGACGATGTTCTCGTACGACACGTCTCTCATTGACAACGGTTGCCTGCTCTAACGGCGTCGATGGTCTCAAGGGCAAAAGATACGGGAACGCCACCCTTGACTCCCACCCCGCCTTCCTGGGCCTTGGAGCGGTATATAGTGCCGTAACTGGGTGGGACTCCCCTGTAAGTGGCACTCGTTACGAAGTTACCTACACATGGTAGCGCAATTATTGCTACCCTGGAGCGGATTCTGCACCTCAGCACTTTAACTTGTCTGAGGCGATGAGCACGTCGGGTTAGCAGTCGAACTTGGTCGGGTCAGTATCACCGTGATGGAAGTTGATGCGCCTGTGATTGTGGGCTCTAGGGTACCGCGTGAACAATTCCCTAATTTTGTAGTTTTGATTACCTAACGACGAAAAGTGCATGGGACTTTCATCGTGCTAGAAGCTGACGTCACCGACTTGAGTGAAAACATAAGTTTCTTTTATTTTTATTCCATACAGGCCCAAAGTTTGTCTTGCATGCTATCCGCGACGACCGGCGCGCTCTTATCAAGGCGGACGCTCTCACGTTTACCACTCCGGCTACGACATGGGCGTGCAGTCATCCCCGCTACCTGCTCGAACGTGACGCCTTTACCTCGCGGAGGGTGCGAACTGGGACGGCAGATACCATATGCGCGCGGCTATGCCTCTGAGAAGCCTCCTGGGGGAATGGGTGGAGCGGGTGGGATCCCCAACTTTTTGTTCCAGCAACCGCGCCAAAAGGGTGAGACGCTGAAGGAATACGTGCGTCACTCCATAGACTACCGTAGATGCGACTGTAGGGTTGATATGCTTCGCAGAGCGTGGACCTGACGGAAATGGCGCGCGACGGAAGGCTGGATCCAACTATTGGGCGGGACGAAGGCACGTGGAATGTTCTTTTCGACCGGGCTATTGCGCTCACATGTCTTGCAGAAATTCGCAGGACGATTCAAAGTGAGGCGTATCAGAAGCACAACAACATGCATGCTAATTCGTGTTTCAAGTCCTGTCCCGGAGAACAAAGTCCAACCCAGTCGTGCGTTCGTTACCATTGCACTCTGGTTCCGTGTTTGCTAATTCGTCCCTTTAGCTCATCGGACCTCCTGGTGTAGGAAAGACAGCCATTTTGGAAGGTCTTGCGAGCCGAATAGTAGCCAGGGAGGTACCAGAGGTACGCAAATCATAAATTGGTCCCGCCTGCGTTGTATATACCTGTGTTCCAAGTCCCTCCAAGACAAGAGAGTATTGTCCTTGGACCTTTCTGCCGTCATGGCAGGCTCTGGTATTAGGGGTCAGTTTGAGGAAAAGTTCAAGGCACTCATTCGAGATATCGAAGACGAGGTGAGTCCTTTATCGGTATTCTGGTAGTCTGATTGATGGCACACGTAGCTAGGCCGGTGGTATCATCTGTTTCATTGACGAAGTTCGTGAGTAATGCTCATACATGCTTCACCATCGTGCTAAACTGTTGTTAGACACGTTGTTCAATCTTGGGAAGGCGGAGGGTAGCATAGATGCGGGGCAAATGATCAAACCTGCTCTTGCACGTGGCTTGCAACTGGTCGGTGCTACTACGCGTAAATTTACCCACTCTTTTTGCTTCTACAGTCGCTGAATACTATGCACAGCTGACGAGTATAGAAAAACCATTGGAAAGGACGCTGCTCTTGAACGCAGATTCCAGCCAGTCCAAATTCAAGAACCGACAGTAGAGGCTACCATCTCGATTCTCCGTGGCTTAAAACCTAAATATGAGGTTCACCATGGTGTTGAAATCGCAGACGGTGCACTAGTGACTGGTCAGTCATAATTCGGATTTTATATTCCTGTGCTTACATCCTCTTCCAGCTGCCGTATATGGTGCGCGGTATATTTCTGATCGGTATCTTCCAGATAAGGCGATCGACCTTGTGGATGAAGCTGCATCTGCCCTGCGGCTCGCTCAGGAGTCGAAGCCGGATGAGCTTGAGACACTTGATCGGGAGATCGTAACATTACAGATTGAACTTGAGAGCCTCAAAAATGAGGCAGACGTGTTTAGCGTCGAAAGACGAATGAAACTCGAAAATGATCTTCGTGTAAAGCGCGACGAGGCACAGGAGTTGACTGCTATATGGCAGAACGGTATGCTGCCTGACCTATTTCATTGCCATTTATAAAGGGAAATACGATAGAACGCGCTCGCCTGAATCGCATCAAGGACCTCAAGAAGCGCCTTGAAGAGGCAAAACATAATCTTGAGGTCGCCCAGCGGCAGGGCCAATACGAGAGGGCATCTCAGCTTCGCTTTGGCATCATTCCTGATCTAGAGCGACAGCTTCCCAAAGATGGGGAATTGATGGAGGAAACCGAGGAAAGTCCCCTCGCGATGCTTCACGATCGAGTCACTAGCAATGACATTTCGCGCGTCGTTGCCAAAGCCACTGGGATCCCTGTCCAAAACCTCCTTCGAGGCGAACGTGAAAAACTGGTCCATGTCAGTCTGTCTCCTGCCTTTTTTTGAGCACATTGGTGACACTTGGTCGTTATCTAGATGGAAGATGCGCTGAGGCAACGTGTCGTTGGGCAAGACCACGTTGTGTCGGCCATTAGTGACGCAGTCCGAATTTCGCGAGCTGGTTTACAGGCACCAAATCGGCCGGTGGCTTCATTCTTGTTCCTTGGTCCCACAGGTGTCGGTAAAGTTCGTGTTCATGCGTGCATGGTGAATACGTGCCTGACTGAAGCCCCAGACCGAACTTTCAAAAGCTCTTGCAGCGTTCCTGTTCAACGATGAACAGCGCGGATTGTGAGTTCATTGTTTTGAGCCAGGTTACAAGACGTTGACGCTCTTGAAGGATTAATATCAATATGTCAGAGGTAAGGTCAGTGCTCGAAGCAAAGTAGTTCCCGAAGCAATCCTTTATAGTATCACGATCGACATACTATATCACGTCTAATTGGAGCTGCTCCTGGATATGTCGGATTTGAGGAAGGTGGTGAGTATTTTCTGCTTCTGACGTGCTTCGTTTGAGACCCGCCCAAACGTTCTGCAGGACAATTGACAGAAGCGGTTCGGAGAAAACCTTACGGTACGCTTGCCCCAGATTGTCGCAAGTATTGGCCTGATTGTTATTATTTAAAGCCGTGATTCTTCTGGATGAACTTGAAAAGGCTCACAAAGTACACATATATTCAGTGTTCGGACGATGAATTCACTATTAATATTATGATTTGCAGGACGTGGCAATGATCCTCCTTCAGATCTTGGACGAAGGAAGTCTCACAGATAGCCAGGGTCGCAAAGTGGACTTCAAAGTTAGCTATCTGCGACCTTTGAGCTCTGAATGCTGACCGGGTTCATGATAGAATACAATCATATGTCTGACGAGCAACCTGGGCGGTGACATTCTTGCGGAACCATCATCGTGTGGCGTCAACGGGGTTGTCACCGAGGCTGCCAAAACCCAAGTTATGGAACGAACGTCCGACTACTTCCCTCCCGAATTACTCAACCGTTTGGATGCCATGCTGGTGTTCAACAAACTCTCGCAAGGCGCCATCTTGGAGGTTGTTGCTCTGCGACTAGACGATGTCGCGGCGCGATTGAAGGACAGACGGATCACACTAGACGTGGACGATGCTGCTCGACAGTGGTTGGTGACAACGGGGTATTCGGAGGTATACGGTGCACGTGCGATTGCACGGGTGGTAAGAACGGAAGTGTTGTTTCCGTTGGCGCAAAAACTGCTGCGGGGTACGATACGGTACGTGTATCATGTGTATATGCCGTGTGACGATGGATGATTGACTGGGGTGGCGATAGGGATGGCGATACGGTGTACATCGGTGTAACGGACGATGGGGAAGCGTTGGACATTCGGGATAATCATCGTGCGGACTCGGAACCGCAGGGAAGCGTCGCGGTTGCGCGCGAGTAAACGAACGCTTTTGGTTCATCTCGGATTTGACGGAGCTATACGGAAGATTGGAAATCTCCACTCCTAGTACTGTTTAGCGTATATACTAACATGCTGGCTGATCCGATAAATTATAATCTGGGGCTGCAACCGTCGGATCTTGCCAACTCACATAGTTGCCGTGGCATCGTATCATTCGTTTCACAGCATTTCACTGAACTGAGGCTTTCCCGCTAGATCTTATATTATTATACTCTTTCTCCTAGTACTTTTCAACGTAGATACCAGCATGCTAGCCCATCAGATGCTGATCCGACAATCTGGGGCTGCGACGGTCGGATTTTGCCAACTCACATGGCCGTGGCATCGTATCATTGGTTTCACAGCATTCCACTGAACTGAGGCTTTCCCACTGGACCTTAAATTGTTCTACTCTTTGGCGAGCACCTTCACGCCGAGCCAATTTTTTTCCACTGCATGCTTAGATGGGTTCTACTGGTAGGGTCCCGCTAGACTCTCCCAAATGGGGCCCCACACGTTCCATATTGGCCCTTGCGCCGCTTTTCTTGGCTTTGCCATTTTATACGTTATACCACCAATTTTGTGCGTTTCATTTTCCCTATTCTCGCTCCTTGCGCCGCGCATATACACATACTGACTTGATCTTCCTGAATAGCCTTGCCCACTCCCCATGTTCACCCGTGAGTACTCTGTGGAACATTTCTAGCACACGCGCGTTGACGCACACGACCCCCGTTGCATCCTTAGATATAACCCACAAACGGGCTTGCCCCATCCCTCCGAAGCCACCATCCTCTCCTATGCCAAGCACCTCTCGGAGGGGATCGGATACCGCACACCGGGAACGCGAGAACATGCCGAGGCAGACGCATGGATGGTCGGCAAGGCGGAAGAGATCCAACAGTTATGCGAGGCGGCGGTGAACAAGGAACGGGGGCGGAAGCTCGAGTGCGAGGTGTGGCGGCAGGAAGGGAGCGGGAGTCATCGGTGCGTCGTGCCCGAGCCTTGCGTGCGATGCGATCTGACCCTTGGCTTGGTTAGGTTCGACATGATGAGCGCGCGACTGTACAAGACGTACGTGGATCTGTCCAACATCGTCGTGCGCATATCGGACGGGACGGAGCGGGGAAAGGCGTCTGCGGTGCTCATCAATGCGCATCTCGACAGCACTCTACCGAGCCCGGGTGCTGCGGACGATGGGCTTGCGGTGGGGGTGATGCTCGAGTGTGCGCGGGTGTTGGTGGAGACGGAAGGGTGGGAGCCGACGTATGCGATCATATTTCGTGCGTGGCTGCGAGGAGGTTCATTTTCGTTGTTGTAAACTGAGACGAATCGCTCTCGACAGTGTTTAATAACGCGGAAGAGTCTTTACAAGACGGTTCGCATTTGTTTTCGACGCAACACCCCATTGCCTCTACGTCAGGTTTTTTTCTTGCGAGCGTTACCTGGTGCTGATGTTTCTTTCTAGTGTGAGGGCAGTGGTGAACTTGGAAGGTACTCGCATATCCTTTGACGTGAGGACAGGACCATGCTGACCCGAATATGTTAGCTGCTGGCACGGCTGGCCGTGAACTGCTTTTTCAAGCTACCTCAGAGGAGATGATCGAAGCGTATTCTCATGTACCTAGGTGTGTTGTATCCCTTGCGAGTATATTTCCTATACTCACTCGACCTCGCATCATTCAGACCGTATGGGACAATATATGCCAACGAGATTTTCAGCTCAGGAGTCCTATTATCCGAGTATGTGACCTAAACATTGGCACTCCATGTCTGGTTTCTAACACAAATCTGCACAGTACCGACTTTAGACAATTCGAGCACTATTTGAACGTCACTGGATTAGACGTAAGTGTTTCTTGTCACTCCGAGTGGTGAACGTCCTCTGCTGACATAGGCTGTATAGATGGCCGTCGTTGGAAATAGCTACATGTACCACATGCGCGGGGTATGATTTTCCAAATGGTTCTTGCTGCCGGCGTCTTATGCAAGTGTCACCAGGACTTGGTGGAGAATATACAACCTGGTGTTGCTCAGCATATGGCCGAGAATTCGCTGGCGCTTCTGCGCTTCCTGTCCTCGGATGCATCGCCGATCCCACGTCTTGAACATGGTTTTGCCCGCCCGCGGACCGTCTTCTTCTCTAACCTCGGTTTGTTTATCGTTTATTCATTCACCACGGCGAAGATCATGTACGCGACACTGTTCGGAGCCTCTCTTTATCTCGTCTGGACCACTGGGGTCACGCAAGTCTGGACGGGTTTGGGGGCAGTGATTGTCTCCTTTGCCGGTGCTTTGATTGGGGCAAACGTGGTGGCGTTCATTATGACCAAGGTGCTCCACAAGGGTCTGAGCTGGTTCAGCGCAGAATACTTTCCGGTCATTTTGTACGGTCCCGCAGCGACCGTCGGTATGTGCCATGTTTCCGGTCCAGTCTGGTGCATACTCTTACATAGTGTTGAATAGGTTCATTAATCACTCAGCTACCTTTTAGCAAGGCGGGATCCACCCAAACGCTCGAAAAGCCCCTCTTGGTAGCCTTGTTACTGTTCCAGTCCGGAGTTGCTTTGCTGGGTCAGCTTTTCGATGTCGGCTCCAGTGCCGCACCTTTCCTTGGTGCAACGGGCATGTTCGCGGCGCTCGTTGTCGATACAGTGTTGGCGCGGTATCGGCAAAGCTCACGAAGCCGACATGCGAATGGTACATCCAAAGCAAATGGCGAGTACGGCGCAGACAAGACCGTCGGGAAGCGCGTGCTCGACGGTGTGGCTCAGTCGGATGTGTCGCTCTGGACATATGCTGTCGCGATGCTGATCCCGCTCACGACGGGCGCGCAGTTGTTGTCTGCAACGCTGGTGGTCTTTGTGCCATTGGTAAGGTTTCGTCGTGCTTGCACGGTGTGCTAACAATATTGATGGTCAACTACAGACAGGTCGCTTTGGCGGAGATGCACCGGGCGAATTTATCATTGCTTCCATCGTCGCCGTAATCGGGGCGTTCATGGTTTCATTCAGTGTCCCGTTTGCGCACCGATTTGGGACAGCCAAGCTGCGACGGACGCTGGTTCTCGCTGTACTGATACTGGGAGTGGTCATGGCGTTCTTTTACAAGCAGGCGCCATTTGATGCGAAACATCAAAAGAGATTGTTTGTATTACACATGGAAGATGTAGGCCGCTCCTTGTTCCTTTCCGTTCATTTTGCTGATTCTGTGAACAGTTGGTCACTCAAGAACAACACTTGCACATTGCCGCTGCGGATGCAGCCCCAGGATTTGAAGCACTGGTTCATGACATCGCAAATAAGTTTGGCGTGGCAGGTGTCCTACCAAAGGCGATCGTTATGGACGATTACAACAATGACTGGGACAGCTTATATCCGTTTTCAGCTGTACGGATTTAATCCGCTTTATGCCCTAGACCTATGGAAACTAACGAGATGTTCTCCAGTTCCTTTCTCCATACAAAATTGATCTCTCGGTAGATCCTGCTGATATCGCCCTTGCGCGGCCTGCAGAGGAGCGGTTTAGTGTGATTGCCATAAACGATATGGTTGACGAAAATGCGGGCACGCGGTCGTTGACGCTCCGGATCTATCACCCCAAGCTTATCTGGACAGGTGAGCGATGCGGCAGCGTTTCCCCCTTGAACAAGCGACCGCTGACATGGCGTACGCTTAGTGATCGCATTCGACGCGTACGTGCTCGAATGGAATTTGGACAAGAACCCGCCAAACGAGTTTGCGCGGCATCACATCAAGGAAGCATCCTTTTATGGGATGGATACATGGGAGGTGTCGATGACGATCCAACATCCGCATCCAAAAGCAGGAGAAGACCTCGCGATCGATTTTGTGGGGATTCACGAAAAACGCATGTGGCCGGGCAAAATGGCCGAGTCGGACGGGAGTGGGGCGATGCGGTTGTTTGAGGCGTTGGATGGGTGGATCGCGGAGAGCACGGAGGGGACGGTGGATGCGATGTTGTTGGGATGTGTTCGGGGGGAAACGGTCGTTTAGTAGAGCGGGTTCGTCGCGTTCGAGATGCGTAGACGATCGACTCCGTGGGCCGTTGTATGTACGTCGTCGTAATTATGGCTTTGTTATATGCTGCTGGACGGGCTCGAAAACACCACAGTGAAATCCCGGGCTACCGACACGCCCGGCGAAGCTGGGGCAGGAGCTCCATACGGTGTGTGACTTGTCATGTTGCTTGGCCGGGGAGAGTGTGGCTTGCTGCTTTTTCCGTGCTAGATTTTAAATTTTCGAATTCG
>JBBPLE010000187.1:0-22337 GCA_038089675.1 Boletales sp. KT-2023b
GGCAGGAGAGGGACTTAGTGACAGGTTGGTGGAGGGGACAGTGAAGTTTGGTGGTGGTTCCTTGATGATGTGGGGCTGTATGACTTGGAATGGGGTTGGATATGCTGCCAAGATTGATGGTAGGATGAATGGTGACCTTTACCTTCAAATTTTGAAGGATGAACTCCAGAATACCCTGGAGTTTTATGGGTTTAATCCTCCTAATACCATCTTTCAGCAGGATAATGATCCCAAGCACACCTGCAAGAAGGTCAAGGAGTGGCTAGAAGAGCAGGAATTTAAGACTATGGTATGGCCTGCACAATCTCCAGACCTTAGCCCCATAGAACATGTCTGGCTTTACTTCAAAAGGAAGCTTGCAGACTATGAGGAGCCTTCTAAGGGGATGGAGGAGTTGTGGAGAAGAACTCAAGAGGAATGGGAGAAGATACCAGCTGAGGTGTGTTAGGGATTGATTGAAAGCATGCCTAGGAGGATTCAGGCAGTCATTAAAGCCAAAGGAGGATATACCAAGTACTGATAAATACCAAATACCATATTCATTACTGAAAGTCCCAAAACTGTTACAATGGAGTTCTTGTTTTAAAATGGCCATATCTCTGCCATTCCTGGATGGAATCACATGACCCAGGGTCCGATAGGTAGCCAGGGGTGTGTACTACTATTTGTCCCACCAATGCTAAGCGTAATTCCCACGGGTGTTTGCGGTGCGCTTCGTGCACCGTGTTAGGGTTAGCACATTGTAACAGTTTTGGGAGTCACTGTATACTACATATGACCTTCAGCAGGCACAAGATTCTCTCAATCCATGTACACATGCCAGTATCATGGTCCTCTCACATGAGGATGTTGACAATGCTCACCCTTACTGGTATGCTTGTATAATTGGAGTTTTTCATATTGATGTGCAGTACTGTGGCTCAGAGATACAGGATCAAGGACCCCAACGCATTGATGTTCTATGGGTGCAATGGTTTGCACATAATATGAACTTCAAGTCTGGCTGGGCTGTGCAGCATCTCCCATGTATCAGCTTCTATCCACACAACAACATCAACATATTTGGGTTTATCAACCCTGAAAATGTTATTTGAGATGTACATCTGATTCCAGCTTTTTGTTACAGCCAGACTACTAGCCTTCTACCACCATCAATCGCTTGCAATGAGTCCAAGAATCATGAGGACTGGGACTGGTTTTTTGTTAATATGTAAGCCTATCACTGTTTCATTATCTTAGAAGTGTTTTTGACTACAATTATACTAGTTTCATAGACAGAGACATGTTTATGAGGTATTGCAGTGGGGGAGTTGGACACAAGTCAACCCATGAGGCAACAACCTGCCTTCTCAACAACCATGATACCTTTGACAAGCAACTGGTTGTTCATGAACAAGATTGCAATCTATTTGAAGAAGTGACTGAAGAAGGTGATGAAGGCATTTCCATGGGTGACTCTAGTAATGCTGAGGAAGAAAATGACAAGGAGAGCAATGAAGTTGGATTGGAAATGGAAGGCATTGACATCATTGAGGATGATGAGCAACTGATTGACAATGAACTTGGTGATGAGATGGACAAGTTTGGGTATGGTGGATTGGATCAGGTGGTTGATGATGACAAAGGCTCTGGTGATGAAGGTGCACTGGGTCAGGATGACAACAAAGGTTTTGATAATGAGTTTGAGGCCACACTCTGAGTCTGATCATGTCTTGCTATTCACATATTTCTGTCATAGTAGTATGCTATCATTTTTGCAAAACCATACATAATCAAAGTGTACTATAACTTTCATACCATCACTTGCTAGCCCAAGCTAGGTCTAGCATGGGTTGCAGTCAACTCTCACAAAGTTCTGCTAGTTCCAAGACAGCCTTGCAAGCCCTAGCTAGGACCACCAAAATTTTCTGGAGTGTGCTAGGTGGTGCTAGGTTTGGGTGCGTTCACTCATGATGTGAGTAGTCCAGCAGCATAGAATGTGCCTAAGAATTTGGTAGGAGAAGAGCAACCACTCAGCAATCACAGTACAAATTTGACCTGGTGGTGTGATGGGGCTGGTCACACCTGAGTCTTCTCTAGTGATTCTGCAGCCTGACCTGACCCAAAAGCCCTGGCTCAAGCCCAGCTTAGGGGGCTGGTGGCTTCACAAAATCACAAGCCAGGCTTCAGGCCTTTAAAGCCCTAAGGGCAGCCTGGCTGGACCCAAAAGCCTGAGCTTAGGCCCAGGCTGCAGCTCACCTGGCCCACTCTCCCATATCAGCACATGACAAGAATGCAACCACAAAAACAGGCATGAGTGGCAAGCCACAGCTGGCAACACCCCAGCTGAATGCTACCAAAACACTAAGTACAAGATTAATTGAAGTACATATGCTTGAAAAAATGATATTAATTAATGTCAAGAATACTATCATCCCACTCATCCTTGGTCTCCCCATCATTGTCACTGGAATCTTGCTTGCTGTGCACCTTGGGAGCAAGTGAGGGATCCTCTCAAATCAGAAGACTGGACCTTGTGCTACACTTCAAGAATTGAAATGCCTCCACAACATCAGCCTTGAGATGGTTGTGATGCTTACTG
Organism: Boletales sp. KT-2023b; assembly: GCA_038089675.1. Taxonomy (NCBI): domain Eukaryota; kingdom Fungi; phylum Basidiomycota; class Agaricomycetes; order Boletales; species Boletales sp. KT-2023b. Next base: position 2,582 of record JBBPLE010000187.1, read on the forward strand.
ATGGTTATCCCTGTAGATGAAAATGTGTGCTCCAAAGATACAGAGCTGGCCATGATGGGAAGAAAGTCCTGTGCCAGGGATTCCTACACTAGGTATTGTGTGGAGTGCATTCCCCACCACTGCATGATGGTGGTGTTGCCAAGGTGTTCATGCACATTGAGGTAGTTGTGGAAACCTTGCAGCTGTTGTGTTTTACTTGTGTGATAGACTGGCCCAACCTGGTACTTTTCTTCTTCTTTAGAATGCTCTAGAACACACAACATGTTCATTGCACACCTTTCATTTCTGTCTTTCTATTCTTGTTATCTTTGCCTTGCTTCTTCTCATGAAACATTTTATCTTTACTTCACTTAGTCATAAGCATTCTACAATGTTCCCTCAGTTTCTATTTTGCAGTACTTAAAACCTTAGCCACACTTGATATATCCTCAGCTTAGTCCTGCTCAATTCTATCTCACTTCCTTTGAATCTCTCTGACCTCTATCATTGACTTTATTGTCAGACAACCCTCAAACCTCATTGACTTCCTTGTTGACTGAATCCTTGGCCCTCTGGCAAGCATCCAGCTAGTATCTTTGAAACCCTTGATCCAGTCTCTAGTTCTTTGAGCCTATGCTTGTTCCTACCTGGACCAAGTGTAACAGCAGCCACAGGTGTGTGGGATCACTGCCATGCTTGTTGCTCTGGTTCCAGCTAATCACATCCTCATTTTTGCCATCACTCTCATCTTTGATATCAGACCCCAAAAGGGTGTTGAGTTTGGGATTACATGTTGTGATGCAATGTTTGTGGTCTGTGGGCTGTGGAGTGTTGGTGTTAGAGTTGTATGTATATATGTATCTATACAGTCTGTACATTTATTATAGTGGCTTGTACAGCCTGTACAGACATTATAGTGGCATGTACATTCTGCACAGATACTATAATGACCTGTGCAGTCTATACAGGGGCTGTAACTGTGTACCATTGATCTATTAATTTACTTTATAGGGCATGTACACTTCATAATGTGTACAGCCCTACATAGATTATTGCTTTGTATAACTTTCAAGCACACTCATAGTTGATTATAGATTATTCCAGAGATGACTAATCAAGGTACAATTGATACAAAGGTAAATAAAAAGTGGATAGAAAGTGTACAAAAAGTGTAGCAAAAAGTGTGTAAAGTACATATAGTAAAGTTGTAGACAAGATGTAGAAAAAATATAGCAACAATCACATAAAAAGTGTAAAAAGTGTAGGAAAAATGTGAGTAAAGTGTTGGGAAAGTGTTGGAAAGATGCAAGTAAACTTGTAGGAAAGTGTAGGAAAAAATGTAGGAAAAAATGTAGGAAAAGCATACAAAAAGTGTAGGGAAAGTGTAGGAAAAAGTGTGCACAAAAAGTGTAGGGAAAGTGTAGGGAAAAGCATACAAAAAGTGTAGGTAAAGTGTAAGGAAAGTGTAGGGAAAAATGTACAAAAAGTGTAGGGAAAGTGTAGGGAAAGTGTAGGGAAAATATAGGGAAAAGCATACAAAAAGTGTTGGAAAAGTGTTAGAATGGTGTTCAAAAAGTGTACAAAAAGTGAAGGTAAAGTGTAGTAAAAAAGCGTACAAAAAGTGTAGGTGAAGTCTAAGTAAAATAGGATTTGATGGTGGAAATGGATTATATATGATTTATGTTTAACTATAATATGAATGGTCATAGTATTCTCAAAGTGTTGTGTGCTATCTGATACTCATGTTAAGCATAGTACCATAGGATAAATTACATTGTGGAGGACCATTCTTCTAATAGAATAGTTAAGTTGATGTAAGGTCAAGTTAAGATAAGAACAGAATAAGATGACATGAAAGGTAGTCATTAAGCATAATCGAATACTGCCTGATATATACTTTTGATTTGTTGTCACATATTTGAAAGTCTAGCCAAATTAAAGTCAAGCTGCACAGACCTGTACAGCTCTGTGAATCTAACATACTGTAGAAGTCTGTGCAGGTCTGTATTACTAGGTACCTTTCTGTAGAGTCTGTGAATCTGTGCAAGGCTGTGCAGTCCTGTGCAGCCAAAGGCTGGTTTGCTGATGTTTATGTACAATTAATTTGTCATGCTTTGTTGCTTTGTTTGCAAGTTGTTCACCCCAATTGGCATGAATATAATCAAGCTTCTGATGAGGATCAAGAACTAGAGAACAAATGAAAGTGTCAGATATGTATGACACATTGTGGGACTACTTACTCATTGCTATAATATGTGTGTCTGATGTTGCTGTACACTCATAGTAGTGGGTTATCTTTTGCACCCCTGCTTCAAGCATGGCACTGAATTTTGTGAATTTCTTGCTCTTCATGTGTGATGACCATGCTTTGTGTAGCATCTCCAAAGCTGGAAGGGTCATATGTAGGGTGGGTCCCTGCTCTGTTGAGAATGCATGTTGGACATTTTCTGCAAACTAATGTGAATGGTGTCATATCAGCATGTGATGCATGATGAAAGGAATGATAATAATAATGTACCATGAGAAGGGCTAGAAGGAGATGGACTTGGTCCCACTCTTCTTTTGATAACTGAAGCCCCAGGACTTTGCAGTGCTTCTCTGGATTGTTCCCATATTCTTTGAATGCAAGCTGTTTGATAAAAGTGTTGACATCCTATGTAAATTGATATTCAGTAAGTGTAAATACACATCATCAATGCTTAATCATTGGATATGCTTACCTCTTTGAGTTTGAGTGCACAACTGAGCATGTTGAATGTTGAGGACCATTGGACTTTCATATCAAGGATAAGTTGCAAGGGGGGCAAGGATGTTTGAATGGTCTTGAATAGTTCTTTACATTGTGCTGATAAACAAGCCTAAAAATACCTTAGTGTCTTGGCAACTCCAATTACATATAAAAGTACCTATCTCGACAGAGATGGCATGAACAAGGCCAATTGGGTCTTGATCCTCACCATTATTTGAGACAACAATGTCAACATTAGGTGAAGAGGGATTGTAGTGTTTTGATGTGCTGTATGTCACAAGGAACATCTGCATTGCAAGATTGATGATGTGAGCCATACAGCTGTGACAGACACATGTAATCATTAATAAATGTATATGTAGTCATGCCATTAATGATTAGGACTGACTTACCATAATAATTCCTTTGCCCCATCAAAGGGCTTACCCATCTTGGATGTCAAAAGCTGTGTGAACTCCATCATCATCATGTCACTGTTGCTTGTAACATATCCAATCTAATTTAATAGTGAGGAAGTGTAAGTGAATGAGTACAGCTAGCAGATCACACACCCTACAAGTTATGTATATCCAGCTGTTTGATGGCTTTATACAGTGCCTGCCTGAGATGGACCCCATTGTGTGTATTGTTGAGCTGGATGAACGCAATAAGACCTGTGTGAAGAGTCCACATGTGGGGTGTGTTCTCTTCAATCCATGACATAGTGATGGCAAAGTAACCATCACAGTTTGAGGCTTGCCAAGGATCACAAGTGAGGCTAATTTGTCCTTGAACATTCTGGCCCTATTATAATATGTTAGTTGAGTAATGCATAAGGGTGTGCATACATACTGTATATCCCCACACCATCATGGAACCTCCTCCAAACTTGACTGTCCCCTATACTAGCCTATCACTAAGCCCCTCACCTGTCTTTTTCTACATCCATTTGTGTCCATTTGATCCAAAGCAATTGATTTTTGTCTCATCAGACTATATGACCCTCTTCCAATCCTCTATAGTCCAGTTTTTGTAGGTGTTACGATTCATTTCTTTTTACTTCTTACTCTTCAATACAATAGACCGGCCCGACCCGGTATCCTTACTTTCTTTAGAGTGCTCTAGAACATACAACGTGTTTGTCGCACACCTTTCATTTCCGCTTTCTATTCTTGTTATCTACGCTTCTATTTCTTGTGGAAGGTTCTATCTTCACTTCACTTAGTAACCAACCTTCCATGACCTTCTATTAGTTTCTATTCTTCACAGTACTTAAGCCACTGTCTTACTCAATGTAACCTCAGCTTAGTCCTGCTCAATTCTACCTTAACCTCCTCAAATCCCTCATCGACCTCATCGTCAGACGAATTCCTTGAAACTCTTTGACGACTCCATCGTCGGACGATTACCTTTGAATCCCTTCATTGACTCCATCGTTGGACAATTACCCTTGAACCCTTTGTCAACTCATCATTGGACGACCCCTTTGTTATTTGGCAAGCCTCCCTTGTCCGAATCCCCTGAACCCTTGACCCATTGATTAGTTCTTTGAGCCTACGCTCATTCCTACCCGGACCAAGCATAACAAAAGGACTAAGCTCTTCTTTTTGAGCTACCATCGCTGTAGTCTCTCACCATTTCCTCCCCTTGAACACCAGGAGCCCTTGAATGGGCACTATGACGCTCTTACTGAGTCCCCTCTGAATCCCCTGAATCGTCAGACGACGAAACCTTTACCCCTGCCCCAGATGTTTCTCCTAGGGAACCAACTCCTCCTCTCCCCACCCCCACTGTAACTAGACCTCTCCTCCTTCCCCCCCCATCCTCCATTCCCATTCCCCCTCATCAGTTCATTCCCTCACATCCACTTCCCCCCTTCCTTCCTCCACAACCACTCCACTCCACCATGACTTTGAAACCAGTCGAACTTCACATTGGTGCCCCTGAAAACTTTGATGGCAACTATGCCAAAGCCACAATCTGGTTGGACTCTGTCCGAACCTATCTCCTCGTCAATGAAGAAGTCTATACCACAGACGCCAAGAAGATCGCCTTCGCTCTTTTGTATATGACTAAAGGAGCTGCCCTTACTTGGGCCTCCTCCTTCCAAAAAGCCGCTCTCAGCAGAAACAAAGGCTTCGGAACCTATGCAGACTTTATCACCGAATTCAACACTGCCTTCAAACACAAGGATACCATCGCCCTCTCCATCACCTGGCTTTCTTCAACCAAGATAGAAGGAAAGCCCTCTCTCTCCAACCTCACCAAGTATATTTCCGAGTTCTGGAACCATGTCCAGATCTGCAGAATCACCGACCAAAATGTCCTCATCGGATACTTCTCTACTGGCATCTATACCAAACTCATGCGTTGCATCATGTCTATGGACACCATCCCCACAAAAATCGATGAATGGTACGCCAAATCCACCCACTTCCTCACCCAATGGGGAAGAGCCGACAACATGGCAAAATGAGGCAAAGCCACTCCCTCCTACCATTCATTCTCCTCCTCTTCCTCCCGCCCCCAGAAAGACCCTGACACTATGAACATTGATGCCATCAGGGTATCAAAGTTGACCCCAGAAGAGCAAAAACGATGCATCGCTAAAGGACTCTGCTTCCATTGCCGAAAGCCTGGACACCTCTCAGGCAATTGCCTGAACTTCCCCTCCCAGCCGAAGAAGACCAGAGAAAGGAAGGTTAGAAAGGTCGAGGAAGTCCCCAAGCTAGTAGAAGTCGAGGATGATGACGAAGAAGAAACCATAGCAAGAATCTCCTTCGTACCCTCCAATGAGGATTTTTAGAACAGAGACCTTCCCCAACGCAAGGCTCTCCCTCTTTTACGTGCACTCCTGTACTTGTATCGTTGATCACCAAACAGTCTATGCAAATTCCCATTGAAATCGTCGAACCGTCGCACCTAAAAGCCATTGGAACCCATGCTCTCATTGACTCTGGAGCACAAATCTCTTGCATCAACTGGGACTTTGTTCAAAAACATTGTCTCCCGAAAGAACAACTCCCCTCCCCCATCACCATCAAAAATGTTGACCAATCCTCGAACAAGAATGGTCTCATCCATTTTTCCACCACGCTCTATGTCCATATCGGACAACTCATGCACCGTGTCACATTCTATATCCTTAACTGTGGAAAGGAGAACATAATCCTTGGACTCCCTTGGCTTAGGCAAACCAACCCCACCATTGACTGGACCAAGCGAGAGCTATCCATCTCCCTTGACTCTGATCAATCCCAGGAGCTGTATTACAATCGTACTAGACCAACTCCTACCTCTCAGACACCAACCCCTTGCCCACCCCGACATGTACAAATCAACTCTGTCTGGGATGGATGTCTCTATGATTACATGAAGAAAGACACCAAAGCCCGATACCTCCAATGGGCCAATGACAACCGAATCATTAATCAGATCATGTGCTGCAGATCTCACTTTATCCCCTCTGCCACCATCGCTAAAATTACAACCGCCACTGAGCTAGCTATGGCCACTGAAAAGGCCAAACCCAAGGCAACTCTCCCACCTGAATACTCATCATTTGCCTCAGTCTTCTCGAAAGAAGCAACCAACCATGTCCCCCCTAGCCGACCCTACGACCATGAGATCAATCTTGATGACTCTTTCACCCCAAAAGTTGGCAAAATTTATCCTCTCTCCCCTGATGAAAAAGCCACTACCGACGCATTCCTCGACGAGAACCTCAAAGCAGGGAAGATTTGCCCATCCAACTCTCCCCAAGCTTCCCCCTTCTTCTTCGTTAAAAAGAAGGATGGCGGCCTACAACCCTGCCAAGACTATCGCTACATCAATGAACATACCATCTGCGATGCTTATCCTCTTCCCCTCATATCTGACCTCATCGATAAACTTAAAGGCACCAAAACCTTTACCAAGTTTGACATTCATTGGGGATATAACAACGTCCGCATGAAAGATGGTCACCAATGGAAAGTGGCATTTATCACCCACAAAGGACTGTTCGAACCAATGGTTATGTTCTTTGGTCTTTGCAACTCCCCCGCCACCTTCCAACGTTTCATGAACAACTCCTTCCATGATATGATTGCAGAAGGATGGCTCATCATCTACATGGACAACCTTCTCATCTTCTCCCCTGACACCAAAACCCATGAGGAGCGAACCAAACAAGTACTTCAACACATGACTGAGTTAGATCTTCACCTAAAACTTGAAAAATGCACATTCGCTACCAACGAGGTTGAATACCTTGGCATGATTGTACGCCCTGATGAGCTCACCATGGACCCAGTGAAGCTGGATGGAATTCGTGAATGGCCAACCCCTGCCAAAGTAAAGGACGTCCGCTCCTTCTTAGGGTTTGCTAACTTCTACCGGCGATTCATCACCAACTACTCCAACATCGCCCACCCTCTCCTTGACCTTACTAAAAAGAACCAACCCTGGGACTGGTCCCCCAGTTGCCAACAATCCTTTGACAAACTCAAACGACTATTCCTCAGTCATCCGATCCTCCATCTCCCAGACCCCACCCACCCCTTTGCCATCGCCACTGATGCCTCCAAATACACCTCTGGTGGAGTCCTCCTCCAAACCAACACCAATGGAGATTGGCATCCATGTTCCTACCTTTCTCAGTCCTTTTCCCCCGCCAAATGAAACTATGATATCTATGACAGGGAACTCCTCGCCGTCATTCATGGCCTCAAAGCTTGGCGCCACTACCTCCAAGGATCTCCCTTCCCTGTCAAAGTCTTCACCAACCACAAAAACCTCACCTACTTCCACCAACTCCAGAAACTCAACCAACAACAGGCTCGTTGGCTGCTTGACATTTCGGACTTCAACCTTCATTTGACCCACATCCCTGGCACCTCCCTTGCTGCACCGGATGCCCTCTCTCGTCGCCCAGATCTTCTTCCACCAACTGACGAAGATAACGACAATGTAACTCTCCTCCCTGACACTCTTTTTGTAAACCTCATCAACACCTCCCTGCAAACCAAACTGGCTGCCTTCTCTGCTTCCGACCCCCTTGTCTTGGATGTGCTACACGCCACCACCGGTGATATCCCTGCCCAATTCCGCTCTCGCCTCTCCGACTGGCAATACGATGCTGGCATCCTCACTTTCCAAGGACGTATTTATGTTCCCCCCAACCTCTGCCACCCCATCGTTGAATGACACCATGACCACACCTCTGCTGGTCACCCTAGATATCTCAAAACTCGTCAACTCGTCACTGCCGAGTTCTGGTGGCCCGGTCTCGCTCAATTTGTGCGAAAATACATTGAAGGATGCGCTCTCTGCCAATCCTCTAAGGCAAACACTCATCCCACCTCCCCCCCCCCTCTCCCCCATTGTCTCCTCCTCTACCATTCCTTTCCGACAGATCTCTTGTGATCTCATTACAGACCTCCCGATCTCCTCCAGCTTTGACAGTCTTTTGGTTGTGGTCGACCATGGGCTTACTAAGGGGGTGATTCTCTGTCCTACCAAGAAATCCGTCTCCGCCGAAGGGATTGCCTCCCTCTTTTTTCATAGAGTCTACACTCGGTTTGGCCTCTATGACAAAATCATCTCGGATCGTGGACCCCAATTTGCTTCCTCCTTCACAAAAGAACTCAGACAACTCCTTGGATACAACCTCTCCCTCTCCACGGCCTACCATCCTCAATCCGATGGAGAAACCGAATAAGTAAACCAAGAGGTGGAGACCTATCTTCGGATCTTTTGCGGCAATTCCCCCTCCACATGGTCTGACCTCATCTCCCATGCTGAATTCGCACACAATCACTGCCCTCACTCCGTCACCAACAAATCACCATTTTTCCTCATGATGGGATTTGAACCTCGCCCCCTCCCCACTATCCTGGCTGAGACCAACCTCCCTGTAGTCAAAGAATGACTGAAACTCCTCTCCGCAGCTAGAGACAAAGCCCTGGCAGCCCATGAACTTGCCAGACAAGTCATGAAGTCCTGTTTCCATGGAAAATTCACTCCTTTCCATAAAGGCAACAAGGTTTGACTAGAAGCCCGAAACTTAAAACGCCTTATCTCCCATCTGAAATTCGCCCCCAAACAAGAAGGCCCATTTACCATTACCCAGGTCCTCTCTTCCCTTACCTACAAACTCCGTCTCCCACGTACTTGGAAAATACACCCGGTCTTCCACGCTTCCCTGTTATCACCCTATCGCGAAAACGATGTACATGGACCGAACTTTCCTTCCCCTCCGCCTGACCTTATCAACGGAGAAGAGGAATATGAAATGGATAAGATTATCCGACACCGTGGAACCCCGAACAACTGAAAATTCTTAGTCCGATGGAAGGGATATTCAGCCGAAGAAGACTCCTGGCTACCCGAATCAGAGTTTAACCATACCAAAGAAATCCTATCTGAGTATAAAAACCTTCACCCCCACATCTTTCCTCCTTCGTCCTCCCCTTCATTGACTAAACCCAAACATGTCCACTCCCGCTAGATCCCCCTCTTCCACTGCTGCTACCACTGGCTGGACCACTCCCTTACTCTATTGTATCCAAGGCCTTGACTCCACTAATTACAACCCGGGCATTCCCAGGTCTACGTCCCCTCCTCTACATCTTCCCCCTCTCGATCCTAACCCGGTAGTCTCTGTCGAGCTACCCCTCTATGCCCAACATATCTGTCCGGACCTCTTCCCCATCACTGAACAATCCTCTCTCATGCTCCTCCTTGAAACCCCCCATCTCATTACCCCCCTTCGCACACACTTAGAACCTTTCTCCCCCCTAGATACCCTTTTCCTCCTGTTCCAAGAAATCCATAGCCTCTATCCTCTCACCAACCAGATGTCAGACTATCCCACGGAACTTGTCGCCACCCTCTACGAAACCCGCACTGAACTCACCAACCTCGTCCTCTCCATCATGCACCAACTCGAGATGGACAAATTAGCTAAGGATGTTCTACGCTATACCCAAGAACTTGACGAATGCCGCTGCCTTCATCAGAACCCTTCCCCTGAAGCTTCCAAGGAACCCCTCACTCTCGAGGAACTCGCTGTCATGAAATGAGCAGAAGTCAGTTGGGACGGACAACGTAACGTACCTCTCCCCCCCAATCATTACCTCTACAGCTGGGCGTGTTTCCACTGTCACCGACTCTCCCACATCCATATCAACTGCCCATACTATGTCTGTCCCCACTGTGCTCGCCATCATCCTGGCCATCCCCAACATCGCTGCCCTCGACGTCCTCGTCCTCGTACCCTTAACCCTGTCACCTCCTCCTCCTCTTCCTCAGCTTCCTCCGCTCGTTCTAGGCATTCTGGCATCGCGTCCTCCTCTCAACCTCTCGTTGAACGACTCTCCAACCCCCCATCCTCTAGCTCTAATTCTGTTCCTAGACAAGTTCCCCCTCCGTCTTATCGTCACTGTCAAACTCCTCACCCTCGTCAATGTCATCGTCACCCTTCCCCAGACTTAGACCTCGCCGATCTTGACCTAAACGATAACGACCCAGGGTACAACGACTCTGCTTACGCCAACATGACTGGTTCACCCGGTGGAGGCAGATATATGGATTTCTAATTTTTCTTTGATTTTATTCTTCTTCATAGCTTCGAATGTACTCTGGAGGTAATGTTACAATTCATTTCTTTTTACTTCTTACTCTTTGATACAATAGACCGGCCTGACCTGGTATCCTTACTTTCTTTAGAGTGCTCTAGAACATACAACATGTTCGTCGCACACCTTTCATTTCCGCTTTCTATTCTTGTTATCTATGCTTCTATTTCTTGTGGAAGGTTCTATCTTCACTTCGCTTAGTAACCAACCTTCCATGACCTTCTATTAGTTTCTATTCTTCGCAGTACTTAAGCCACCGTCTTACTTGATGTAACCTCAGCTTAGTCCTGCTCAATTCTACCTTAACCTCCTCAAATCCCTCATCGACCTCATTGTTGGACAAATTCCTTGAAACTCTTCGACAACTCCATCGTTGGACAATTATCTTTGAATCCCTTCGTTGACTCCATCATTGGACAATTACCCTTGAACCCTTCGTTGACTCATCGTTGGACAACCCCTTTGTTATTCAGCAAGCCTCCCTTGTCTGAATCCCCTGAACCCTTGACCCATTGATTAGTTCTTTGAGCCTACACTCGTTCCTACCTGGACCAAGTGTAACAGTAGGCATGGACAATATCTAGATGTGCCTTGCAATGCTTGGCTGAAAGTAAATGTCATTTTGATTTTACTACAGCCTTTATACCAGTCTTTTTCAAGTGCTGGCATACAGTGGAGGTAGAAAGAGGTTGGTTGACAATGTTAGTTAGAGCCTTGGTCACCTGGACAGCATTCTCTGCCTTGTCAAAAGTAATAAGGCAGACAGCATGCTGAACATTACCAGTAGAGAGCTTTGATGGGCAACCTCCAATAGACTTTTGAAGGTCAGAATGCTCTTTGGAGTGAAGTCTGGATATGGTGGAGACATGGAGACCAGTGGTAGTGGCAATAGAGTGAGATGATTGGCAAGCATCAAGCATAGAGAGAATGATATTCTTTTGAGTAGAAGAAAGGGATCTCATGATCATATGGCTGGGAATAAAGAGGCATGTGAACTTTTTTAGACTCAAGTGGGATATTTGCATGTATATTGTGGTCTATATGGCTAAACATTGCCAAATATCACATGATACTGTTGAGATTTTACTTTGTGTATTGTAGGATGCAGAACTGTTGCAGTGATGTTGTAGTTTTAAAATGTTCATATCTCCTCAGTCACAGGTCCAAATCACATGACCCAGGGACTGATTTGTAGCTACAGGTTTGTACTTTGTTTATCCCCACCAAAGCTAAGCAAAATTTCCACAGGTGTTTGCAGTACAGTGAGCAGCATCATCATGAGGCAAGATACAGCTGTAAGCCTACAAAGTGTCTTTTCCATGGGTGCTTGTGCTTGGCTGGATGGGTCCCTGTGCTAAGAAAAATGAATTCTCACCTGGCAATGAATCCAAAACATGGCTAGTCCCATGGGTATGCAAGGATACCACCATTAATTGGTGGTAATAGGACATCTTGAGAGATGTGAAGGCACTGACCCTTGTAAGGACCTGCCTGACCATGAGAACCTGTGCTGTCTGTGACTTTGTAGCCCAGGTGACTATCCACCCAGTGAATAGCCATAAGGGTGTAAAGGAGAGGAGAGAAAGTAGAGTCCAGCCATAAAAACATGTAAATGCAGATTGGTGTATGATAATATCATCATGAAGCAAAAAACAAATGAAAAGAAATAATAGAATGGCAGTCCAGACAGCTACCAGAACTGCATAGATAATGCAAAGTAAAAATAAAAAAAAGTAAAGTAAATGGAGGTGCCTCCTTGACATGAGCAATTGTTCATGATGGTGACAATAAAAGAAATGTGTGGATAGTCCAGATTAAAATGATGGATATCTGCACAAAATGCATACTTGATACAAGTCTAGTATTCAAGCAAGCAGTCACTAATGGGCCACAGCTCACCATGATATCAACTATCTGTCCAAGTCAAGCTGATGCAATTGGCCAATGCCAGGGACACCTTCTCAAATATGTAACTAATTTAATATTCTAGTTTTCAGATGACCCACATTTGAGCAATATGCGTACACATTGACAAGCTCGGTGTTGACCCTGGTACACATCAGTCTCATCAAATCCGAGGAATCGGTCAACCGACATACACCCCGGAATGGCAAGGCACCCCACAAGTTGCTCCTTAGGACATGGCTTCCAATCCACCATTGTGTCACCACTCGGAGCACGGCCACTAGAGGTGGAACAACCGGCAATGACCTAGGCTGTGCCAGAACGTCAATCGACGAGATGTATAACCACGACATCCAATGTCGGTGGGGTTGGACTTGCAGACGTTCACCTTGTCTTGGTTCACGCTGGGAAACTTAAAGATGATGCTCCATAGGTCGTACGGGAGCGCTGGGCCGTGCCGGATTGGAGGCCGTAGGTGTATTGAGACATGTGGAGATCTGCGAGGAGGATGGAGAACCCGATGGCGTCGACCAGGCCCGTTGATCTAGACGAAGGACGTGAATGAGGTCAAATGGAACACAAAAAATGTGCGCAAGACGCAGAAACGCCTGTTTGTGTTTGGGTGAGGACGACTTGCCAATGCGACAGTCTCTTCCTGTCAGTGTCCAACTAACCGTAACACTGCGCGGCGCGGCAGTGGGACAAGCCTCCACAACTCCGCCGATAGCGCTAAGGTATAACCTAGGTGAACCGGGCACGCACTCCTTGAGACACCCACCACGGCCAAGGCTCTGCATCGCACCGGAGGTGGATATCCCGCCTGTACCGGTTGGCTGGCGCTCGAATGACTGCAAATGGATTAGAGGATGACTGGGGCCACGGGCGCCGCGGTTTTGTGTGTTGGTGGTACGGTCCAACTTGGTGATACGGGCGACGAGATGGAGATGGTTTCCATAAATTTCAAATCGAAACGCGTTCTCCGGTGCACATAATTAACCCGTTGCGGGCATCGCTGAGCGGAGTTAGGTGTACGTGCCGCCGTGCGACAGAAGGCTCCATGTCGAGCGTACTGTCGTTGCGGAGAAGTTTCACATTGTCGGTGTGACGGGTATCGAATCGATCCGAGGCAGGCAGACGTCACGAGCATAACGTAGGACTCGATTTGCCTTCAGGTCGTCCGCTGAGGTATCGCGGTTGTCCTGACGTGTGTCGGCACATGCATAAAACATGGCGACGAAGCGCGCACTTTTCCGCACTTGAGGGGAACGCCGCCGAAGACGGCGAGACTCGTCGAGGCCTTCCCGATCCGGGTAAGTCATCAGATGCATCAGGGTCGCCAGGATGCGGTACATGGTCATGGATTCTGAAAGCCGACGACGGCACCGGGAGAAGAGACGAGCAAAATGTAGTATGCTCACGATATCGATCCGATTATGCCCACCAGAACTCTGATGACTCTAGTCTCGCGGATTTTTTTGAAGACCCGTTCAGTCCCGCGCCTTCAAAAATTACGGACGTCACCAGGTCATCACTTAAGCTTGTGGGTCCCCGACTTGCCAATCAAGTTTGTCAGTCAGTTTCCAATAGCCGATACGAATCAGCGATTTACTACGTGGGGATGTCGACTCCCTTCGTGTGATCGAATTGGTGCTTTTTATCAACCAACTACGTCTCATGAAGGTCGCGTGTGCACCAAGTAATAAAACTTGTAGCACAGCTTGGGGTGATGGACCACATGTGTATCGTGAAACACGTCAACGAGCCGCCCCGACAGTTTGTCTCGTCTCTAAGTCCATATCGTTTCTTTGCCAACAAATTTAGGGCCTGCGGGTCCGAGCGGAGAATGGGACAATCTTATGCAAATCTGAGTCAGCTCGAGTATGGACAGGGTTGGGTTAAGAATTTAATATTTGTTGAGCCCTGTGTACGTACAACTGGGCCCAAGCAGTGGGGTACAACAAAGGAGCGCCAGGAAGGACAATGGAGAAGAGTGACTAGTTAGCGGAACAAAGGGCGTATAGAACAAAGCAAACGCAATTGTGGCATTTTGGTGGCAGAGAGTGCCGTTGTGTCGGTGCAAAAGCGACCAATTTGGAGGGTTGATACGGTTGGCAGCAACGGCGGGAGTGATAGTGTAATTACCGTGCAGATAGCAACGTAAGGCAGAGCGCTAGACTCCAAGTGGTTAGTAGACACGGAGGTGAAAAAAATAAAAATAGAAATAAAATAAAGATAAAATAAAATATAGGGGATAAGAAAAAGGACGTGGAGAGTGGTGAGCACGGTCTGCAACATCGATATCTATAGCGACGGGGCTGTTCGTAGCCTCGTGTAGTGTTGACGGGAGACAAGAATTCCGCAACGGAGTCAATTTGCACGATCACGTGATCTTGTTGAGTCCGGTCCCACGCGCTGACTTGTTTTTACCTTAAACACGCGACGGCACCGTTGACAGCGACTCTTCTCCCCTTTGTCTTTCCTTCCCCCTTCAACGTCGACGACGGCGACGACGGCGACGAACAATACGCTAAGTTATTCCCGTTCACGGCGCCTAAAACGTCGTCCATGTCCGCAGCTATCTTGTCGACTCCACCACCACAATACATATCTGTATCTGCTCGCAACATGACACCGATATCGCCCAGCTGCCGCGCAGCCCACTATTCGACCCCCCCTCGCTTCTCCGCTGACTCCAGCCTCACCCCCTCCTACGACTCACCCATGTTGACCCCGTCTCCGCTCCGACGTCGAGCCTTCTTCCCGCCCCCCGTCGATGACCCAGAGCAGGACGATATCTTCCTCCAATCGCCCTTCAAATCCCCCCCAGTGCACCATATATACCCTCACTGTGTACATAAGCAACCTGTACCCATCGATGACGACGAGGGCAGCTTCTTTCTTTCTCCGTCTTCTTCAACCTCATCCCCCTTTTTACCTCCACCAACTTCACAGCCCCTTCGAACGCCAGTCAAAGAAGAGCTTCGCCCCAAGTCTCGATCCATTCTCAAGTCGAGGCAGCTCAACTATTCCGATGTCCCGTCGACCTCCGCAGCTGCTCCCGCTGCCGTGGGCACCAAGCGCAAATCATCGGTGCATTCGGTAGGCTTCTCCACTCCTCTGCGGCAATCTGCTTCCACCCCTTTATCCATCTCTGCCGCAAAGGCAGATCCTGCTTCTGGAGTTGCATTCCATCGCCTCGCCCCTCTTCCCGCGCCTCGGTTCGGCACGCGCACGCCCCAGTCGAAGGCCGAAACGGACGCTTACCTCAAGGGACATGCGGAAACGATGAAGCGATTGCGCATTCGTGACATGGAGAACTCGGATGAGGAGTGGGGCGTCGTGGTAGACGATGACTCGGCATGTGAAGCAGAGGAACGCAATGCTGTGACTGTCAAGAAACCTTTTTCGCACAAGCTCCCTCTGCTCTCGCGGCGTTCCAAGAATCAGCTGCGCAGTCCCAGGAAACCTTTAACCATCAAAGCCGTACCACAGAAGGGTAGCACTCTCGACGAAGTCACGGAGGCGATATCGCCTGGCGGTCACATTTTGAAGAGACGCGCCCGCTCGAGACCCGTATCGCTTGAGCTCCTCGAGAGCGTAAGTCAAACACCATCACCCACTGCTTCATCTCACGTACGTCTCGTCCCTTCATTGAGTTTCTGTCACATTAAATTACATTTTGGATTATGTATAGCCCGACATATCATGTCACAAGCATAGCCGCACATTAAAATCACCACCTGTTTCTTTTCCGTCAATTAATCGCAACCTGACATCCGCTATCTGTGATGTCCCTGCCCCAGCGAACGAGTCCCCAATGCCCCGCAGACGACTCACTGGTGGTAGTGGTCCAAACCCCTTCCTTCAGACGAGCGTATCTGATTCTGCTCCCCGCCAACCTATGACGCGTCTCGCAAGTACCAGCTCTGCTTCAATATTCTTTGGACCCTCGATTCCTCAGACCACGAACAAGTCTCGCACGCGCACGGCATCAAATGCCACAGCCTCGTCGGCGAAGCCTCGCACCACCGCGCATACATTGGCCTCCGATAGGCATAGTTACGCAGGATCCGGCGCCGAGGCAGTAGCTACGCTTCCGTGGCGCTCCGCTCTTAACATCTCGTCTCCGGATTCGTCGCCAGTTTCACTCCCTCATAGAGTTCGCGACGTCGCAGATGACGAGGACGACATGTTCTTTGAACCGTGCGATCCGCTATCAACGTCCTTCGTGTTCAGCTTGACTGAGGGCACGCCATCTCCCAGGACGAAGAAGGGGAAGAACAACATGCTTTCGTTAAAATATAAGCCACGCGATTCAGGCATAGCATTTAGTGACGAGGAGGACGCACCCAATAGTGCGGGCACATCTCTCTCGGCCGTGCCACAAACATCGACTTCTGGATCTTCTGTGAATTCTGATGCCGGGGACGATCTAGTCACACCGGGGTTGATCCCCGGTTCCAATTCTAGTTGGCCGGCGGCATTTATCCTCCGTGGATCTGACGACGACTTGCGAGCAAACGACGACGGCGTTGATATCGACGCATTTATTCTGAGGACCCTCGCAGCCGGTGGGAAACCTTCGGCCGACGAATCAAAGAAACCCCCTGGGACGCCGGTGAAGAAGCTCAAGAATGCGTACTTCGGAGCGAACAGGCCCTGGCAGAGTGCTGTCGCTGCCAAAGTTGGATTTAACTATGAAGGGTTTGACCTCGGTGCGGCGCCCGCAGGTAAAATGAAGAACGGGCCCCGAAAAAGCTTACCCGCGGCATTTCCTCCCCTCGGCGCTAAGAGGATGATCGACTCACAAGGATCGGATGAGGACGACGACGAAGAGCACAGTCCGAGTGTGCGGAAAGACTCGGGCAAGTATGAGGGTCTTGGGCTTGGGCGCCCACCTGTGCCAAGTGGACCTGTCGAGCGGGCACGTTGGCTGATGCGGCGGAGTAGCAGTGGAGCCTTCTCAAGCGGAAGTGAGACCTCCCTCGCAACTCCAACGCGGCGTAGCAAAGGTGATGTTCATCCTTTGTCGAGATCTAGACTGAATCTGACATGCGCACAATAACGATGTAGATTGGCCCAATCCTCAACGGATCCCGTCGCATATATCACCCACTGCGAGCACTCGGCTACAAATAGCTTCGGAGAAGCCCGGTTCTCGATCGTCGTCCAACAATTCTGTGGTCACATTGAATTCACCAACGATCGTACGACGTCAAGTCCCTGGCCTGACATCACAACGACTTGCTGTCTCGCCCCTCCACGCCAGGAGTGCGGTGAACGACAAGCTGGGTCGTTTCGACAAGGAGTTTGTGGAGATTGATCAGATTGGCAGTGGTGAATTTGGGAAAGTGCTCAAAGTTCGATCCAAGAATGGCCCTCCAAGTCACGTATGGGCTGTCAAACGCTCGAAGCCATTTGAAGGACCTAGACACCGGTATGTTGTTCTCATTTAGTGATTAATGTCCGCATGATATATTCTTGCGCCTAGACTACGGTTGCGTGAAGAGGTTGACGTGCTGCAGCACCTTTCTCGAGCTGCGGCCGCTGATAGTGGATACCATCCGAATGTGCTCGCATATATCGATAGCTGGGAAGAAGACGAGGCGCTGTTCATTCGTACGGAGCTCTGCGAGCTGGGAAACTTTGCACACTTCCTGTGGGAGTATGGCAAGGCATTTCCCCGACTGGACGAAGCGAGAGTCTGGAAAGTATTTGTGGACTTGAGTAACGTGAGCTTGCGCTGCCAGATACAGTTTAGTTTGTGGTGGCCCGTTACTCACATTGTTTGTTTCTTTTCTTGCAGGGTCTTCGATTTATCCACGAATCAGGTGTTATACACTTGGATCTGAAGCCAGCTAACATCTTTTTGACCCAAGAAGGTCGCTTCAAGATTGGTGATTTTGGGATGGCATCGTTGTGGCCCCGAGCGATTGGTGGTAGCCCACTAGGCATATCGTTGGGAGGGTTCGAACGTGAGGGGGATAAGGTTTACTTGGCTCGGGAAGTACTGCAAGGCACATACGGCAAGGCTGCCGACATCTTCAGGTGTGTTTAGTGGAGCTATCTGGCATTCACCAATGGCTAAATTTCGATTTCCAGTCTCGGTATGACAATGCTCGAAACAGCGACGAATATTGTCGTGCCTGATCAGTGAGTTTGATGGGACTAATCTGGGGAAGGGTGAACTCACGCTGGCTATTGTAGGGGAGAAGGATGGCATCGCCTACGACAAGAGGATTTCAGCCAAGTGGATCTGGATGGAAGCCCCGAGTTGTTCGAGCTGATCAAGAGCATGATGCGAACAGACCCGTCCGGGCGCGTTGATATCCAAACGGTGCATTCCCACCCCGTAATCGGGAGAGCTCGGTCGGCGATGGAGCGCATGTACTTGGAGGCCAACGCGACGGGATCCTCCGTGTTTGCAGCATCACCCCTGGCGAGCGTTGGGGACACCTTTTTGGAGGGGATCCTCGGTCGTCGGACCAGGGTGCCGCATTACGAGGACGATGTCGCGATGGATCTTGGACCATGACATGGGTGATGGTGTCGTTGGCTTGATTGATATTCCCACCAGGACAGGACCCCTGCCATCATGCTGAAGCACACCAAGGAGAAGTTACCGATCTTGGATATTGCGGAAGAAAAGAAGACGTTTGTGTGTGTGTGTTTTTCTTTTTCGCGGCTGTATGTTCTTGGGACATTGTTGGCTACTATAACATTATATTCTAGGGACGATATTTCTTCTTTCTGCTTGAGATGCCCGTTACCCCATGTTCCCGCCCGGTCACCTTTTCCTTTTCAACCTCTACCGATTATGCACCCCGGTTTTGATTGTTTCTTGCACACGTTTGGCATCTATGACTTGACATCCACTCATGAAGTTAAACTGCACAGTACATACTGCACATGAACCCGCATTTCTATTGAATATCTCGCCGAGGATTGGCATGCCACCTGGTTTACGTTGGTCACTGGTGTTGCATTTCACTTCTTTTTTTTTTTTCAGACATGGTCAAATTTTCGATATCACATGTTCTATAGACTATCGCGACTATTATTAGCCCCGTTGGCACTATGCCTGGTAAACCTCGCCGTTTATGCGTGAATCGGTGCTCGACCATACTTGGAACGTGTCACAAGGGCGTGAGTTGTTTTAGTGTTGAGATGATGGGGTATCCAGGAAAGAAGGTGTTGAACGCAACTCGGAGAAGAAGGATGTGGCGTTGGAAGGGGAGGCATGGAGAAAAGGAAGAAAGAGACCGCGGAAACGGGAATTGAGAGGATTCTTCCGTGGACGAGACGCGCGCGTCTTTTATGTATGTAGTTGAAAAGAAAAGGGTGCGGGATACGCCGATGGAAGTGAGGTCCGTGTCGCCGTGCGGTGCAAAAAGAAGGGATTCGAGCGGGCGTTCTGACCTAGATTGGGCCCGATCGGGGGGGGGGGGGGGTCACGGGGCTGGGAACGAAGAAGGATTCGTATTTATTTTTTTTTCTTTTTTTCTTTTTTTTTCTCTGGGGTGTG